>JARQOD010006197.1:0-44107 GCA_033576555.1 Oophaga sylvatica
CTGATTCCGTAGATGGCCACAAGAACTCGGGAATGACCCACCTTAGAAGCCATTTTGTCATCTTTCGAAAAATTTAAAAGGCGTTTTGGCCAGATATTCTCCTCCATCACTGGAGGCTGCTATGGCCCGCATCCGGGACTGATAGAGGCCCGGGAGAGGTGGAAAACTCCGCCCCCTGTTGTTACTCCACCTACTACTAAGTCCCCTTAGTTGAGGTTCCCCTTGTCTGTTCGAGGAGCCTATGCAGTTGGGGAGGGACATCATTCGTAGGAGGGGATTGGCGGTACGCCGCAGGACTAGAAGGTGTTTCTTCTGCGGGAAAGAGGACATTTTTTGGGGATGTCCCATCCCGTGCCTGTTGAGCAAAAGTCGCCGGAAAAACTTTTTAATCCCAGGTTGTGTGGTGGACGACAACCGGGAGTATGTATTTCGTCCGCTATTCTTCTCAGTTCCTTGTACCAGTGGAGGTGGGGTTGTACGAGAGTGGAGAGATTTTCTGTTCTTCTTGATAGTGGGTCCGGGGCTAATCTGGTTGACGCTCAGTTTGCTCAGGCTCAAGGTATGCATCTGAGTGTATTGGTCAAACCGATCCCTATATTCTCCATTGACGCCAGGCCTCTCGGCCAAGGTAGCTTTGTTCATGAGGTTCATAACATTGACCTTCGGGTAGGGGCAATACATAGGGAACTATTATCTTGTTATGTGTTGGAGGGTCTACCTACTCCTATTGTGTTGGGACTTCCTTGGTTGGTTAAACATAACCCTGTGATTAATTGGCAGTCCAGAGATATAAGCCAATGGGGGGAGTTTTGCAAAAGTAACTGCATGAACACAGTCATCAGTGCGGTCGTGCCTAGTACTTTGCCTCCTTTTTTGGAGGACTTTGGGGATGTGTTCTCTGAGGAGGGGTGTCAGGAGTTGCCTCCTCATCGCGTGTATGACTGCTCTATTAATTTACTTCCTGATACTAAGTTACCTAAAGCTAGGTTATATAACCTTTCTGGTCCTGAGAGGCAGGCTATGAAAGATTATATTTCGGAGAGTCTGGCCAAAGGGCATATTAGACCTTCATCTTCCCCAGTGGCCGCGGGGTTCTTCTTTGTGAAGAAAAAAGATGGAGGCCTACGCCCTTGCTTGGATTTCCGCGAACTTAATCGGATTACTGTTCGAGATCCGTATCCACTCCCTCTGATTCCTGATCTCTTCAATCAAATTGTTGGCGCCAAATGGTTCTCTAAATTGGATCTCGGGGGGGCGTATAATCTGATTAGGATAAAAGAGGGGATGAGTGGAAACGGCGTTTAACACGCCGGAGGGACATTATGAGAACCTTGTCATGCCTTTTGGTCTGACTACTGCACCAGCAGTGTTCCAACATTTTGTTAATGACATTTTTCGTCACCTTGGGGCTGTTTGTGGTCGTATATTTGGATGACATTTTTAATTTACTCACCAGATCTTGTGTCTCACCAGGAGCATGTGAGACAGGTGTTGCAGATCTTGCGAGACAATAAACTATACGCCAAACTGGAAAAGTGTGTATTCGCCGTACAGAACTTCAGTTTTTGGGTTTCTTGGTGTCAGCCTCCGGTTTCCGTATGGACCCTGAAAAGGTGAGAGCAGTGCTTGAATGGGATCAGCCAGAGGATCTTAAGGCTCTGCAGCGTTTTCTGGGGTTTGCTAACTACTACCGGAAATTTATTTGTAATTTCTCATCTGTTGTCAAACCTCTCACTGACATGACAAGAAAAGGGACGGATTTTTCTAAATGGTCGGACAAAGCTTGCCAAGCTTTTTCCTCTTTGAAAAAATGTTTTGCTTCGCACCCGTTCTCATCCAACCAGATGCATCACAGCCGTTCGTTGTGGAGTGGACGCGTCTGACGTAGGGTGGGTGCAATATTGTCCCAGGTCCGTCCCCTGGTAAATGGCATCCGTGCGCTTTCTTTTCTAAAAAATTGTCGTCCGCCGAAAGGAATTATGATATCGGCAATAGGGAACTTTTGGCCATTAAGTTGGCTTTGAAGAATGGCGTCACTTTTTGGAGGGGCAGTCCACCCGGTCACCGTCATTACTGATCACAAGAACCTGCTGTATTTGGAATCTGCTAAGCGTCTGAATTCCAGACAAGCTCGATGGTCGTTGTTTTTTACCAGGTTTAATTTTGTTGTCACTTATCGCCCTGGATCTAAGAATGTTAAGGCGGATGCCTTGTCTCGCAGTTTCCCAGGGGCCGGGAAAATGGATGACCCGATTCCTATCCTTCAGGAGGGGGTGGTAGTGTCGGCTGTATGTTCTGAGCTTGAGGAGGAGGTGTTAGAGGCTCAGGGGGACGCCCCTGCAGGACCTCCAGGGAGACTGTTTTGTCCCAAATCAGTTGAGACAAAAGGTTATTGAGGCACATCATAATTCTGCTTTAGCAGGACATCAGGGAGTAAGGCTACTTTAGATCTCCTTTCTCGCCGGTTTTGGTGGCCTAACGTTAATAAAGATGTTTTAACTTTTGTCGCGTCCTGTGGGGTTTGTGCTCGCTCTAAGACCCCTCATACCCGTCCGTCTGGGACCCTCTTACCCTTGAAACTTCCGGAGCGTCCATGGACTCATTTGTCTATGGACTTCATCACGGACCTTCCTCAGTCGTCAGGGAAGACTGTCATACTGGTGGTTGTTGACAGGTTCAGTAAGATGGCACATTTCATTGCTCTTCCTGCCCTCCCTAATGCTAAAACTCTGGCGCAGGTGTTCATTTGGGAGATTGTGAGACTTCATGGGTTGCCTTCTGATGTGGTGTCAGATAGGGGGTCTCGTTTGTGTCCAAGTTTTGGAGGGCATTTTGTTTACGTCGGGGGATGCAATTGTCATTTTCCTCGGCTTTTCATCCGCAGACCAATGGTCCAGACAGAGCGTCTGAATCAAAGCCTAGAGACTTATCTTCGGTGTTTTGTCTCAGAGAACCAGGAGGACTGGTCTTCTTTCTTGCCTCTGGCAGAGTTCGCTCTTAACAACAGGCGGAGCGAGTCCACTGGTAAGTCCCCGTTTTTTGGGGCATATGGTTTTTCATCCCCAGTTTTGTACATTCAATGGGGGGGTCCCTTCTGGGGTTCCTGAGGAGGAGCGTTTCTCGTCGTCACTTGCTTCAGTGTGAGAGGTGTATTGAATAATCTGAGTGCTATGGGAACCGTTATAAACGTATGGCTGAATAGGAGGAGAGTTTCTGGTCCAGATCTTAATGTGAACGATCTGGTATGGTTGTCTACCAGGAATATAAAACTTAAAGTTCCCTCCTGGAAGCTGGGCCCCAGATTCATCGGGCCGTACAGGATCAGTTCCATAATTAATCCTGTGGCATTTCGTCTGGACCTCCCTCCTACGTTTAAAATCCACAATGTGTTCCACAAGTCATTACTTAAGAGGTACGTGGCACCAGTCATACCATCACCTCTACCTCCTCCTCCAGTGGTGGTCAATGGTAACTTGGAGTTTCAAGTGTCAAAGATCATTGACTCACGTCTGAATCGCCGGTCCCTTCAGTACTTGGTGCATTGGAAGGGGTATGGTCCAGAGGAGAGGACGTGGGTTCCTGCGTCTGACATTAACGCAGATCGTTTGGTGCGGACCTTCCACAGAACTCACCCGGGCAAACCTGGCCCTGAGGGTCCGGAGGCCCCTCGTAGAAGGGGGGTACTGTCATGTGTGCATTGCCACGAAGATCGTCGCGGTTGCACATTCTGACTTCTCACAGCTGAGTTGCTGTTTCTTTGTGTTTGGCAGTTAGGGAGTTAATTCTGTCTGTGCTCAGTTCTGGGACTGGGTGCAGTTTCCTCCCGGCTGCAATTAATTATTTGTTGATTGGTTTCCTTTAAATCTCTGTTGTCTGTGTTGGGAGTTGCCAGTGAAATTCTTCATGCAGACCACAGATAGGATTGTATCTGTATAGACTTAAGTTAAAGAGCTCCTTAGTTGTTTTAAGCTCACCTTGCTTAGAGTTTAATATCCCAGATCATTTATGTTCCTTCTGTGTTTGAGTGTGTATGCAAGTCTGTGTTTTCTCCAGTCTGTCTAATATGTCTAATCTGTGTATTTAGCAGAGATCAGCCCATATTCCTTTGGTGGTATCAGTATCCTTCTTAGGACTGATTACAGGGTTCAGGGACTGATAGGAGACAGGGTTAGGCTGGAGACTTGGACCTCTGAACCATTATCAGTACCTCCAAGGTGAGGGATTAGTTAGGACCCCAGTTTAGGGTCAGGTTAGACCCCCGGTCCTCCTCTTTCCTGTGACAGTGTATCAAGTCCTCAAGATTAACCCTGAGTTCAACGGATATCGTGTCAGGTAAATCTATTCTATATTTACATGCTGATGTTGCTAATCTATATGTTGTATAGAGTGTTGTTCTTTTAAGAATAGTTTACTGACATCGTACACATATCATAAGACCGCGTGACATTATGCTGGTTGGACTCATCATTGTGAAAGTAAAGGAGGCCCCTAACTTGTCCAGCTGCTACCTCAAAACACATTCTCCATTGGATCAGCCTCCCTGGGACCTGCCTTACCATCTTACAAGTAAAAGGTATGGAAAGACGCTGACGGTGTGAGACTGAGTTATTTAATTGCATGCCTGCACATCCCTACCATAACTACCGACCTGAGGAAAAGTCCCACCTGTAGGGGACCCGACATCTAGCTGCCTCACCATCCCCTCAGAGATCTACAGCAGCGCTGGTACAAATTACCAGAGACTACAGGTGGCGTCACGAACTGTATATAAATCTATCCCCTGTAAATATTCCCCCCAACATACGCCAGACCGCCAGGGCCACAGACCGAGCCACCGCTACCTGTGACAAACCCCATAGACTTCCATGGGCTCGGCTCTGAGTACCCCATTGCCCTGGTAATCCACAATTGTGGTGGCGGGTCGACACAAAACTTTGGCGTCACGAACAGGATACGAAACTTGCAGCATTGCGAGCCCTGTGTGCCTGTGGAGTGTTTTGGTGAAAAAGACTGTTGCTATTGTTTGGCGCCAAATACCCGCCATATTTGCCGCCAGATTCGCGCCCTAAGGCGCTGGAGAAGAAGGTGGGCGTACCTGAAAGAGCGCGCAAAGTCTTGGACACGCCCCCGGCTCTGACTCAGCGGCAGGTCCTGCAACAGGAAGTGAACGCTCTGACATCAGAGCGCCTGCGACGAAGGTCCTGTTCCCACTGCTGTGCCTGTGAAGTAGCAGCATCTAAAACCGGTAGGCTCCGTTTAACCAAGGGGGCGCTAAGATGTCACAACAACCGGCTGACAGTGCGGCCCCAGCCAGAGGTCCCAATCCCGCACCGCCTGGTATTGTAGCGCCAGATGGGGGTGCAGGTCCAGCACCCAGTCCGGTAGTCCCGATCATGCCACTAACGCTTCCATATATGCCAGGGGCGAAATGGCTTCCCCAGTACAGCGGTGAGCCAGGCACATTAGCAGGCTTCAAGCGGAAGTTATGCAGCATCCTAGAAATGTACTCCATGCCTGAGAGACAAAAAGCTGCTGTGCTAATAGGGCAGCTAACTGGCGCTGCTGAGAGGGAAGTGGAGACTTGGATACCGTTGATCAGGAGTCGGTACCTGCGATCTTCCTTAAGCTGCATGCCATATTTGAAGACCGCACAGAAACGGATCTCCGGATGGCCTTCTATCACTGTTCACAACAGCCAGGTGACAGCATCCGGGACTACGCTTGCCGACTACAAGGAGCCCTGAGAGCTCTTAAGCAGATTAATAATTTAAATGCTATCGATGAGAATAAAATGCTGAAAGAACAATTTATACAGGGATTGAGATCCCAAGAGGAACGCAGAACTGTAAATTGGTGGTCCTTAGATCATCCGGATGCTACCTTTGATGCCCTAAAAGACATGGCAATAAAAGGGCTGCGGCCCCTGGGCAAACCTGAGGTGGCAACCCAACATCATCAGGCTGAAGTCACTCTGGAACCGGCAGTAACCCCCTGTTCCCCGTTAGTGGCCGAAGCCAAAGCGCAGATGACACCTCCCAGTGAATTGGATTGTCTGCGCTCAGAGGTGCGCCAGCTGACTAAAAATCTGGCTGCTGTGATGAGTGCCCTGCAGCTGCGGAAAGAGGAGGAAGTTCTACCTCCAGTTGTGCCCGTGGTGCCAGTTGAGTCCGTTCAGGAGTTACCCATTCCAGCAACACCTCAACCTACGGAATCTCAAGAAGGATCATCAGAAGCAGCGCCCCATACTATGGGATCCCCTGGTGAAGCTGACTCACACCGCCCAGCCATCAGTACGCTTGCCAGATCCATAGAAAGATTGAGGCAGTTCTATAGTTTGCCGTTACGCAGTGCAGACAGATCACAACTTAATATACCTGAAGCTACTCCACGTAGATCAGAGCGAATCACAAAAGGGAAGATACCCATTCGATACCACAGTAATTATAACAAATTAATGTGAATATTGTAAAAATATATATATATGTGTCTTTTCCTTATTGTGTCTTATAATGGACTCAGAGGCTGAGGACTGAGCCAGCCCAAAAACTGTATCTTGTAAATAGTTGCACTAAGGTGCCTTATAATGGTTTCACACGAAGCCTTGACTTACCTCTGAACATAAAACCCGTGTGTGAGGCACTGAGTGAGGTCTGCATCCAGATGTCCTGCAGCCCACCCAGGACCCACGTTGAAGGTTTGGTGCGGGTCCTTCACAAGAATATTGTCGTTTATTTATATGAACATGTCTATTTAATATTTTGTATTTTTCTATATTTAATGTTTTGTTTGCAACGTTCAAGAAATCCTTACCTCCCGGATGGGACGAGTTAATGTTAATGTTTAATGCATAAACAAAATTGTCTCTTTGTATTTCACAGCCCGGGAGTGCTGTCGTTTACCATGGGGGAATGTGTAGCCCTGGTATTTAAGGTACACAATACCAGGAGGATGAGTGGAGAGGTAACGGTTAAGGGCTCTACATGACATCACATACACTTCGGACACACCCAGCAGGGGTGTGGTTTTGAGCACAAGAGAGTCTGGTAGTGTCTCCTGAGGTGAAGGGAGAGAGAAGGTGTGCCTGTCTGGAGCACCAAGATTCCTGTCGATTCAGAGAGACAGTACAGTAGTGGAGGCTAGTATAGGTGAGCCAGTTCACCTTAGCCTAGTCAGTGCTGAGATTGAGAGTTTGAGCAAGTCGAAAGGCACAGTGGAAGGAAATCAGAAGTGCTTTAGGATTAAAGTATCCTGCACATTGTCACCGGTCACTGGGGACCGAAGGATCACTATAGCTTCACGCATAGTGGTAGGAAAACCAGAGGCTTACCGGACCTTAGGTCGCGGCAAGCAGCCCTTGGAGTGTCGGTACGTAACGGGGTCAGGTGGAATAGGAACTTTGAGCTAGGCCAAGCATAGAAGAACCTAGTTTCATCACAGGAAGGCTCGGACCACAAAACTGACCGGGCAGTACAGCTTTGGAATAGCTGGAGTTTATAGAGGGAACTACGCTTTATGCTGGTTGGACTCATCATTGTGAAAGTAAAGGAGGCCCCTAACTTGTCCAGCTGCTACCTCAAAACACATTCTCCATTGGATCAGCCTCCCTGGGACCTGCCTTACCATCTTACAAGTAAAAGGTATGGAAAGACGCTGACGGTGTGAGACTGAGTTATTTAATTGCATGCCTGCACATCCCTACCATAACTACCGACCTGAGGGAAAAGTCCCACCTGTAGGGGACCCGACATCTAGCTGCCTCACCATCCCCTCAGAGATCTACAGCAGCGCTGGTACAAATTACCAGAGACTACAGGTGGCGTCACGAACTGTATATAAATCTATCCCCTGTAAATATTCCCCCCAACATACGCCAGACCGCCAGGGCCACAGACCGAGCCACCGCTACCTGTGACAAACCCCATAGACTTCCATGGGCTCGGCTCTGAGTACCCCATTGCCCTGGTAATCCACAATTGTGGTGGCGGGTCGACACATTATGAACCTCATGAACAAAGCTACCTTGGCCGAGAGGCCTGGCGTCAATGGAGAAAATAGGATCGGTTTGACAAATACATTAAGATGCATACCTTGAGCCTGAGCAAACTGAGCGTCAACCAAATTAGCCCCGGACCCACTATCCAGTAGAACAGACAATCTCTTCACTCTAGTACCAACCACCACCTCCACTGGTACAAGGAACTGAGAAGAACCGGCAGATGAAATACATACTCCCAGGTTGTCGTCCACCACACAACCTGGGATTAGCAGTTTTCCGGCTACTTTTTACTTAACAAGACACGGGATGGACATTCTCCAACAAAATGTCCCTCTTTCCCACAGAAAAAACACCTTCTAGTCCTGCGGCGTGCCGCCAATCCCCTACTACGAAAAGATGTCCCTCCCAACTGCATAGGCTCATCCGAACAGACAAGGGGAACCTCAACATAAGGGACTTTAGTAGTAGGTGGAGTAACAACAGGGAGTGGAGTTACCTCACCCCTCTCCCGAAGCCGTCTATCAGTACGGATAGCTAGGGCCATAGCAGCCTCCAGAGAAGGAGGAGACTCATACTGAGCCAAAACGTCTTTTAATTTGTCAGAAAGCCCATGACAAAACTGGCTCCTAAGAGCTGGGTCATTCCACTGAGTATCCGTAGCCCATCTACGAAACTCAGAAGCAAATTCCTCCGCAGGACGATCTCCCTGCTGTAACTTACGTAATTTGGTCTCAGCAAGAGAGACCCGATCTGGGTCATCATATACCAATCCCAGAGCAGTAAAAAATTGATCTACAGACTGTAGAGCCGGGGATCCCGGAGGAAGGGAAAATGTCCAGGATTGAGGGTCCCCTTGAAGAAGTGAGATAACAATTCCCACTCTCTGCTCATCACTCCCTGATGATCGCGGCCGAAGCCGAAAATACAATTTACATGCCTCCCGGAAGGTAAAAAATTTGTCTCGCCCACCAGTGAACCTATCTGGAAGAGCTACTTTAGGTTCAACTCTGGTTTGCTCCAGGGGAGACAAAACTTTGGACTTAATGTCCGTCAGCTCCATGGATAATCCCTGCAACTGCAGAGCCAGCTGGGCTACTGGATCCATGGTAACTAGAGATAATTTTTTATGGCCAGTGAAAATGTCACGCTGTCTAATGATATGAATACAATGTCAGTAAACTATTTATACAAGAACCACACTCAATACAACATATAGTTTAGCAACATCAGAATGTAAGTATAAAATAGATTTACCTGACACAATATCTGCAGAACTTAGGGTTAATCTTGAATGTCACGCTGTCTAATGATATGAATACAATGTCAGTAAACTATTTATACAGGAACCACACTCAATACAACATATAGTTTAGCAACATCAGAATGTAAGTATAAAATAGATTTACCTGACACAATCTCTGCAGAACTTAGGGTTAATCTTGAGGACTTGATGAGCTGTAACAGGAAAGAGGAGGACCGGGGTCTAACCTGACCCTACACTGGGGTCCTAACTAATCCCTTTCCTTGGAGGTACTGATAATGGTTCAGAGGTCCAAGTCTCCAGCCTAACCCTATCTCCTGTCAGACCCTGAACCCTGTAATCAGTCCTAAGAAGGATCCTGATTACCACCAAAGGGATATGAGCTGATCTCAGCTAAATACACAGATTAGACATATAAGACAGACAGGATAGCACTCACTTGCATACACACTCAAACACCGAAGGAACACAAATGGTCTGGGAAATAAACTCTAAACAAGTTGAGCCCAAAACAGCTAAGGAGCTCTCAACTTAAGTCCACACAGATTCATTCCTATCTGTGGTCTGAATGAAGGATTTCACTGGCAACCCCCAAAGCAGACAACCAGGAATTTAAAGGAAACCAATCAACAAATAATCAATTGCAGCCGGGAGAAACTGCACCCAGTCCCAGCACCGAGCACAGACAGAATTAACTCCCTAGCTGCCAAACACAAAGAAACAGCAACTCAGCTGTGAGAAGTCAAAACGTGCAACCGCGACGATCTTCGTGGCAATGCACACATGACAATGGCACTTTGAAGGCTTCAGTTTCATCCCATACTTGGACAGTGACTCGAATACCTCCGCCAGGTGCTTCAAGTGATCTTCGTACGTCTTGGAGTACACAATTACATCGTCCAGGTATAGAAACACAGTTTCAAAGTTGAGATGTCCCAGGCAGCTCTCCATCACTCTCTGGAACGTTCCAGGGGCACTGCTGAGTCCAAACGGCATTCTGTCGAACTCACAGAGTCCCATCGGGGTAGTGAAAGCCGTCTTCTCCCGATCCTCCTCAGCCACAGCTACTTGCCAGTACCCACTAGTGAGGTCAAGGGTGGAAAAGTAATTAGCAGTCTTTAAGGCAGCTAAGGATTCCTCAATGCGTGGTAAAGGGTATGCATCTTTATGTGTAATGCGATTTACTTGTCTGTAATCTACACACATTCTCATGCTTCCATCTTTTTTCCTGACTAGGACTAGAGGTGCTGCCCAGGGACTACAACTATCCCTTATCACCCCTGCTTCCTTCATGTCACGCAACATCTCATTGGCTTTCTGGTAGTGTGCTGGTGGTATAGGCCTGTACCATTCTTTAATGGGAGGATGATTGCCTGTGGGGATGTGATGTTGAACCCCTTTAATTTTCCCAAAGTCGAGTGGGTGTTTGCTGAATACCTGTGCATACTCCTGAACTACTCGGTATACTCCTTGTTTCTGATGGGCTGGAGTGGTGTCTGTCCCGACATGGAGCTGCTGACACCAATCCTCCACCTGGGTGGTCGGACCGTTATCCTCCACTGGTTGTGGGGAGGTTAAGGGCTCCATTGTGTGAATGGAGTTATTATCCACAGCATGTAACTTAGCAACAGTGGCATAACGTGGTAATTTGACTACATCCTCTCCCCAGTTGAGAAGACGCACTGGCACCCTCCCATTATGTACATCCACTACCCCTCTGGCAGTCAAGAGTGTAGGTCTGTGTTCTGAACAATGGGGCTCTACTACCGCTTGGTAGTTCTGTCCTCTCAGACCTATTGCTGCTCTACACCAAATAAGCATTTCACTCATTGGGGGTATCACAATGGGGTTCGGGTCTGTTACCCGTACATTACCAATTTCACCACCGGTCAGTTTCACTTGCTGCTGGCACATCAGGGTTCGGATCTCCTTCCGGATCACTCCCTTTTGCCTTGGTCTGGCAACTTCGGCGAGCTGTTGGAGTAAAAACACAACCTCCTCCAAACAGTTACTAATAATGTTAGTGCCTAAAACCACATTCAACCCATTTTTCTCATTAACAGTCTTCACAACAAGAAGTCCCTGATCCTTTAGCTCCACTCTCCCCACTTTTACGTCTACGTTTTTAGCCCCCAGTAAGTCAAGAGGGAGGCCATTAGAGGCGTATACGGCAAAGTCAGGGTTTGGGGGTTGGAGACCGTCACTGGACCAGTATCTATTGTAAAGAACATCAGGTATGACGGTTACCTGAGATCCAGTGTCCAGCAGGGCAGGGATTGCGATCCCGTCCAGTATGATGGACAGGTATGGTCTTCCTCCCACAAACCTGCGGTTCCAGTCTGAGGGGCCTGAGGAGTCTATTCCTGGGTGTTGGCCCTCGGACCCAGGATTTGCTCGTTTAAAGGACACCGACGTGCTGGGTGACCTTCTCTGTGGCAGCGGTAGCAGATGATCTCTCGGCGAGGATGATGCTGGTCGCGGGTCCTTCCTGGTGGTGGCGTTGTCCTCCTCCGGTGGGGCGACGTCCTCCTTCTCCTCCGGTTCATCAAAGGGACATCCTCTGGGCAGTCAGCTAGCAGGATCTTTCCTTCTTCCTCTGTCGGCAGTTGCAGGGCACTCATTACAGTGGCCAGGTTTTTGGTCAGCTGGCGCACTTCTGAGCACAGACAGTCCAGCTCAGTTTGGGGCGCCACCTGCGTTTTGGCTTCTGCAACCAGCGGGGAAAAGGTGGATGCTGCTGACTTTAAGGTAGCTTCACTCGGGTGACACTGGGTTGCCATCTCGGGTGTTTCCAGGGGTCGCAGTCCTTTTATAGCCATATCCTTAAGGGCATCAAAGGTAGCGTCAGGATGATCCAAGGACCACCAGTGCACAGTCCTGCTTTCAGATTGGGACCTCAGTCTCCGTACAAATTGTTCTTTTAACATTTTATTTTCATTGGAGACACTCATGGGGTTAACTTGTTTGAGTGCTCGCAGGGCCCCCTGTAGTCGGCAGGCGTAGTCCCTAATGCTGTCATCTGGTTTCTGGGAGCATTGGTAAAACCTCATCCGGAGATCTGTTTCAGTGCGGTCCTCAAAGATAGTCTGTAGCTTTAAGAATATTGAAAGCACTGATTCCTGGTCTGCAGCTGACCATGTCTCTACTTCCCTCTCTGCAGCATCAGTCAATTGTCCCACTACCACTGCAGCTCTCTGCTTTTCTGTCATAGGGCACATGTCCATTATGCTGCACCCTGACAGGGTGTCTGGCTTGCCACTGTACTGAGGGAGCCACTTCGCTCCAGGCATGTATGGCAGCGTTAGCGGTACTATCGGGGCCACAGGACCAGGTGAGGGGCCAGCATTTCCAGCCTGTGCGGCAGCGCCGATGGGTAAGTCATTGGGGCGGTCGCCCTCGGCCGCGCTATCAGCTTGCGGCTGCGACATGTCTGCGCCCCCCTAGTTAAGCGTGGCCTACCTTCTCTGAAGGCTGCAGCTCTGCAGGACACAGCGATGTATAAGGACCTGCGTCGCTGGCGCTCTGACGTCAGAGCGTTCACTGAAGCTCTCCACAGGACCTGCCGCCGCGTCAGCGTTGGGGGCGTGTCCAGGACTCAGCGTGCTTTTGCAGGTACGCCCACTAGTTTTTCGCGCCGTGGCACTGTAAATGGCGGGCAATGGCGGGAAACCTTCACCACTATATACAACAGTCTTTTAGTGAGGCACACAGTACCCGGTGGCAACGGGCACAAATTACTCCGTTGCTGCAGGGCACGCAATCCTGTTCGTGACCCCAGAGATGAGTCGTCCGCCAGGGCCGTGGGGTACTCGGCACCAAACCCGTTGATTTCTATGGGGAATGTCACGGGTAGCACAGCTCGGTCCGTTGCCCTGGGCGCTCACTGAAAATGGGGGATATTTACAGGTGAATTGTACATTGATATGGGGATTCGTGACGCCACTTGTGGTATCTGGTCAGGATGACCAGCGCTGCTATGCAGATCCACTGGAGGGTTAATATTGTGCAGCTAAGTGTTAAGCCTTCCACAAGTAAGGCTGAGTTCTCCTCCAGGGCAGATAGATGTGCAGGGGTGCAGGACAGACGGGGACCCGGCAGACAGGAGTAATAAGGGAGACACACACATAAGTCACTTTAGTACCTTTACTGAACATGTTGCAGGCACTTCCCGGAGCGCTGTAGGGTGCACATCCAGATTCCTCCACTTGATAGGTGTGTGGCCTCCTGTTCTCTGCCTTTTTGTAATGAAGTCTTGGCCTGCGTGTAGCTGGGCCTAGCTTAGTCTCCGTCTTGTACCTGGCTGACCTTGTGGTTGGACCTCTCCTTGAAGTACAAAGTCTCTATTTGCCGTGCACGGCTAGACTCCGTCCTCCTGATCCTGCTACGTATCAGCTCTGTGGTACTCCTGGGACTTGTAGTCCTCCAGGAACTCCGGTGTTCTCCTAATAGGTCGTGGAGATCCCTATAGGCTCAGACCCCGGTGTCCGGTAATACTTGCTGAGGTGAGCTATTAAGGCTCCACTGTCTCATAAACTTTCCACTCGCCTTCGGCCTACCTGGATCCTCACGCTATCACACACTGGCAGTTGGTGGGCTGCCTCTTCACCGCTCTCTAAGCGTTGGCACGCTTCTCACTGAGTTGCACTCCTAGATTCAGCTCTGACTAGGCTGGGGTGGCTTCTGTTTCACCCTCTACTAGACTCCACTTGCTTTATTGAACTGAATAGCTCTGCAGCCTCCCTAATCTCAGCTCTGCATTTCCCTCACTGCAGACTGACTGAGCTCTCTGGGATCACTGCACTCTCTGAGATGGCTGCACTGAACTAAACTAGATGTTTCCTGTGTAAGCTTCTTTTATATGTCTTACACAGCTCCCTCTGGTGGTCTTTGGGGATGAACGTGTGTGAATGTAAATAATGACCTCTAATGGTATCTTCTTTCAGTGCACCCTTCTGGAAGATATGGTTACATTCGCAGCTGGGCTCCACAAATACACCTCCCAAAATAAAAAACATTGGAGTTTATGCTTCGCTGTCATCATTTGGTGGTGTCGAGAAGTCATGCCCAATCAATTCCTTGTTCATTTTTATAAGTCAGCCTGTCTGCATTTTCTGTAGAAAGGCAAATGTGCTTATCTGTGATAATACCACCAGCAGCACTAAAAACCAGCTCAGACAGAACGCTAGCGGCAGGGTAGGCCAGCACCTCCAAGGCGTAGAGAGCCAGCTCATGCCACGTGTCCAGCTTGGATACCGAATAATTAAAAGGCACAGAGGTATAACGGAGGACGTTGGTATGGTCAGCAAGGTACTCCCTCAGCATCTTAGAGAACATTGCATTCCTTGTGAGATTACCCCACGCCTCAGTGCATGGGCGATGGGAGGATCTTAGAAAACTGTCCCAGAACTTTGCCAGTGTTCCCCTGCCTCTGCTGGAGTGGACTTGTGTCTGTCTCGCCTGTCCTGCTTGGTTGGCCAACGAACTGTTTTCTCTGTCGCCAGCGTTTTGCGATGAGAATTTTTTAAATAATTCTTCAACAATGGCCCTATGGTACTGCACCATTTTGGTACACCTGTCTGCCTCTGGAATAAGAGATTGAAAGTTATCCTTGTACCGCGGGTCTAAAAGTGTCACTAGCCAGTAATGACTGGTACCCAATATTTTTACAATACGAGGGTCGCGGGAAAGGCAGCGCAACATATAGTCAGTCATGCGTGCCAGACTGGTAACAGGCAAGACTTCCGTGTACTCAACAAGACGACTGATCAAGGTGTCCTCCTACTCCTCCTCTTCCTCCCTGTCCTCAGGCCATCCACGCTGAACAGACGGTATGACACTTGTGGTTGTAGTCTCGTCTATAGCGTATGAAAGTAGCTCCTGTTCTTCCTCCTCTTCCTCATTGTCAACCAATCCAGGGTTGGGATGACACGAGGCTGGGCTGTGTGTAATCACACTGTATGGTTCCTTGATCCATGTTCTCGTGCTCCGCCTGCAATGCCTCCTCTTTCATTGTGAGCAGAGAGCTTTTCAGAATGCAGATGAGTAGGATTATAATGCTAATTATGGCGTCATCGCCGCTCACCATCTTGGTGGACTCCTCAAAGTTTTGGAGGATGCTACATATGTCTGACATCCATGTCCACTCCTGAGATCTTATGTGTGGAGTCAAACCTGACAAACGACGGCCTTGTTGCTGGTATTCAACAACTGCCCGCTTCTGCTCACAAATCCTTTCTAACATATGCAATGTAGAGTTCCAACGCGTGGGTACATCACACACCAGTCGGTGAGCCGGAATCTGCAATCGCTGCTGAAGCACGGTAAGGGCGACTGAAGCTGTAGCTGACTTTCTAAAATGTGCACACAGGTGGCGTACTTTAACCAGCAGATCCGGCAGCTTCGGATAGCTTTTTAGAAAACGTTGAACAACGAGGTTCAGCACATGGGCCAGGCATGGTACGTGTGTCAGTTCGCCACGCCTTAAAGCCGCCACCAGATTCCTGCCATTATCACACACAACCATGCCTGGCTGGAGATTTTGCTGTGTCAATCACACATCTGCCTGCTCTTTCAGAGCGGTCAACAACTCTTCAGCATTGTGCGGTTTGTCAGCTAAGCTAATTAGCTTCAGCACAGCCTGTTGCCGCTTTGCTTTGGCAGTGCTGCAGTGCTTCCAGCTTGTGACTGATATGCTCATTTCTGACATGGAGGCTGAAAAGGAGGAGGAGGAGGTGCAGGAGCTGTACACGGTGTGAGCAACCCTGATTGACGTAGGGCCCGCAATCCTTGGCATCGGGAGAACGTTTTCCATCCCAATGTCTGACTGGGTCCCGGCTTCCACTATGTTAACCCAGTGTGCCGTCAGCGAGATGTACCGTCCCTGGCCACAAGCACTTGTCCACGTGTCCGTGATTAGGTGTACTTTCCCAGTAACTGCATTGTTGAGGGCACGGGTAATGTTGTGGGACACGTGCTTGTGTAATGCCGGGACGGCACAGCAGGAGAAATAGTTGTGGCTGGGGACAGAGTACCTTGGGATGGCCTCCGCCATCAGGTTGCGGAAAGCTTCCGTCTCCAAGAGCCTAAAAGGCAACATTTCGACCGCAGGCAGACGAGAAATATGAGAATTGAGTAGCAATATAATAAGTAATGGGGGCACCACAGGGAAATCACAATAGGGATCCTCCCAAAACCTGTGAACATGAGAAGTCAAACCATAAAGAAAAGACATAGGCAAAAGAAGGGGGATCACCCAGCAATAACTCAAAATAATCAAGCAGTTTTATTGAATACAAAAAACACCAAAACAGTATAAAAACATTTAACAGTCATAGATGTGACATAACAAAACATAGAAGCCTATAATAAAGCTTATAGCCCACCCTAATACATGTGTGCACAGTACAAAACTATATGTCCTAATATCCTGATATAGACAGCATACCATAGAACCAACCTCTAATATATATCTGGATGTCGAGTCTGGAGCTAGCCTGCAATGCATGCAATATACATGACCCCTAAGGGAAAAGTTGGATCAACCAATAAATAATGATACAGCCATATAGTTCACCAGACCGACATGACACCTGCTGTACTGGTGTCAATGACCAGCAAATCCCAGCCCAAAGCTGTGTTCGGTTTTCTATTAGTTAGAATATAGAGGACAGACATATAAATCAGATCTATACAGGGAATAAATACCCATAGGGAACCGTCACCACTAAGGCAGAAGCGAAGGCATCCAGGCACACATGCACATGGTCGGGCTATTGGAGACCCGACGCGTGTCGCCACTAAACAGGGACGGCACAGCAGGAGAAATAGTTGTGGCTGGGGACAGAGTACCTTGGGATGGCCTCCGCCATCAGGTTGCTTAAAGCTTCCGTCTCCAAGAGCCTAAAAGGCAACATTTCGACCGCAAGCAGACGAGAAATAGGAGAATTGAGTATTTTGGCCTGTGTGGGGCTTTGGCTGCATATTTCCGCTTACGTTCCAATGACTGGGGTATGGACAACTGAAGGCTGCGCTGGGACAAGCATGTGGACGTGCTTGATGATGGTGCTATTTGACTGTGGGCAACGGCAGGTGCAGGGCAGAAGGCATCTTCGCATGCACCGTGGACAGGGGATTGGCTTGCATGCACAACAGTGGAAGAAGCAGTGGTGTCACCCGCAGACACTGTTCCTGGGGTAGGGCCAACAAAGTCGGGTGCTTTGCTGCCATGTGCCTGATCATGCTGGTGGTGGTAAGGCTGGTAGTTTTGCTACCCCTGCTAATGCTGGCATGACAGGTGTTGCAAATGGCCTGTTTAGGGTTATCGGTAGAGTCTTTAAAAAAATAACCAGACTCGGGAAGACCCTACAGTTGGACTGGCAACTTCCGGCAGGTTGGTGTTACGGGGAACGGTTGCCTGCCTTCTGTCTGCTGCCACCACACTGCTTCTTCCTGCCTGAAGTGGTGCAATGCCTACCTCCCCTGTGTGCTGCTGTCCTCGCTTTGCATCCTGCCAGGTTGGGTCTGTTACTACATTATCCACCACCTCATCTTCCACTTCCCACCATGGTCCTCCTCCTGACTTTCCGGCAATTGTGTCTCATCATCGTCCACCTCTTAGGACCATGGCTGCTCAAAGATTTGTGCATCGCTACATGGAATATCATCTTGCCCGCATCTAGTGGAGCGGGCGAGAGGCACGAATCTCCAAATGGAAAACTGAACAGCTCTTCTGAGTGTCAGAGTGTGGGATCAGTTGTCTCAGGGCACTCAGCATGGTGGGCGGAAGGTGGATCAGGGTAAGGAATATGCGGTCCAGATTCACGGCTACTGTGACTTGACCATGTTGAAAACAGGGTGCTGGTGGTGGTGCATAAGTAACTGGACGTATTATCCGCTATCCAACCAACAACCTTTTCACACTGCTCGGGCTTCAATAGTGCCGTCTTGCCGCGGTCCACTAGAACTTCGGACAGTAAGGTCCAGCGAGAAGATGTGGGTGTTTTCGGTGGGCCAATTTCAGCTTGCCCATGGCCTCGGCTTGCACCATCACGTCCACTTCCCTGTCCCTTGCCACGCGCCTTGCCCATTGTAAATGGAATAGAATATTATACACGTTCACTACAAAAGGGTGATTTGGGAGTCAACTTGTATGTGATACGTGTGCTTGAAAACCACACTTTTACCTTACTTTAGGTAAAAAATGTTTTTGGCCTTATCAGATTTAATAATAATGTTAACAGACTGCAAAAAAATACAATGTTTTGGCCTAAACTGGCCAAACTTTGAGCACGCACAGATAGGAGATGGCACGGAGAAACCACTATGACAAATGTATGCTTTGTTTTTTTTTTATTTGCAAAATACTGTTGTATAGAGTTGAGCGAAACAGGTCGGTCAGATTGAGAAGTCGCCGACTTTCGCCAAAGTCACGTTTCGTTGGCTGAAACCCGACCATAGCGTGCATTCGGCTATGCGGTCGGCAAAACGAGCGCCAAAGTCGAATTTCCCAGAATGCTTTCAGATGCCTTTTTTCAGCCAATGAGCAAGGACGTACACTGTGGGCAATGAGATGACATGGGCAACATACACCACCATCTTAGAGAAGGGCATTGCAGTGATTGGCTTGCTTTGGGGGGTGTCATAGTGTCTATAAGATATCAAAAAACTGACCGGCACATCGAAACATAGATTCAGTGTGAACAGGTGCTAAACCTAGAGTCACCAACTCATATACATACAAGAAGAAAAGGTAGCACACTGTAGCGCTATAGCTTGCAAACACGAAATATGAAAAATATGAAAAATGAATTGCATCATTACCTTAGAAATATGAAAAATTGAGAAGTCTTAGCGCATAAGATGGCCAAATTATGTGAGCCTGATAGCCACGTCAAGGCTCTTCTCGTATATCAGGTCCTAACTAATGCCTATCCTCGCTTAGAAAAGTCTGTCTGCATGGGAACCTATGAATCCTCTCTTCAGACTAAAACCTACATCTCTGTGGAGGGGTGATGAACCTGTTGTAATTAAAAAGCCTGTGACCACCAGGTGGAGTGCTCAGGCAGAAGGTAAATGAATACATATCAAAAAACTGACCGGCACATCCAAACATAGATTCAGTGTGAACAGGTGCTAAACCTAGAGTCACCAACTCATATACATACAAGAAGAAAAGGTAGCACACTGTAGCGCTATAGCTTGCAAACACGAAATATGAAAAATATGAAAAATGAATTGCATCATTACCTTAGAAATATGAAAAATTGAGAAGTCTTAGCGCATAAGATGGCCAAATTATGTGAGCCTGATAGCCACGTCAAGGCTCTTCTCGTATATCAGGTCCTAACTAATGCCTATCCTCGCTTAGAAAAGTCTGTCTGCATGGGAACCTATGAATCCTCTCTTCAGACTAAAACCTACATCTCTGTGGAGGGGTGATGAACCTGTTGTAATTAAAAAGCCTGTGACCACCAGGTGGAGTGCTCAGGCAGAAGGTAAATGAATACATATCAAAAAACTGACCGGCACATCCAAACATAGATTCAGTGTGAACAGGTGCTAAACCTAGAGTCACCAACTCATATACATACAAGAAGAAAAGGTAGCACACTGTAGCGCTATAGCTTGCAAACACGAAATATGAAAAATATGAAAAATGAATTGCATCATTACCTTAGAAATATGAAAAATTGAGAAGTCTTAGCGCATAAGATGGCCAAATTATGTGAGCCTGATAGCCACGTCAAGGCTCTTCTCGTATATCAGGTCCTAACTAACAGGTCCTTCTTGTATGTATATGAGTTGGTGACTCTAGGTTTAGCACCTGTTCACACTGAATCTATGTTTGGATGTGCCGGTCAGTTTTTTGATATGTATTCATTTACCTTCTGCCTGAGCACTCCACCTGGTGGTATACGAGAAGAGCCTTGACGTGGCTATCAGGCTCACATAATTTGGCCATCTTATGCGCTAAGACTTCTCAATTTTTCATATTTCTAAGGTAATGATGCAATTCATTTTTCATATTTTTCATATTTCGTGTTTGCAAGCTATAGCGCTACAGTGTGCTACCTTTTCTTCTTGTATGTATATGAGTTGGTGACTCTAGGTTTAGCACCTGTTCACACTGAATCTATGTTTGGATGTGCCGGTCAGTTTTTTGATATGTATTCATTTACCTTCTGCCTGAGCACTCCACCTGGTGGTCACAGGCTTTTTAATTACAACAGGTTCATCACCCCTCCACAGAGATGTAGGTTTTAGTCTGAAGAGAGGATTCATAGGTTCCCATGCAGACAGACTTTTCTAAGCGAGGATAGGCATTAGTTAGGACCTGATATACGAGAAGAGCCTTGACGTGGCTATCAGGCTCACATAATTTGGCCATCTTATGCGCTAAGACTTCTCAATTTTTCATATTTCTAAGGTAATGATGCAATTCATTTTTCATATTTTTCATATTTCGTGTTTGCAAGCTATAGCGCTACAGTGTGCTACCTTTTCTTCTTGATAGTGTCTATAAGAGTCCTGACCGCCATTTTACTTCTGCCAATCTTAACAGTAGGGAGAGGTTGCTGACGCTGTTTATCAGTAGGGAGAGAGGGCTGTAAAGAGAAGTTCTTCTGTGCTTGTGCTGTACAGTTAGTGTGCAGTGACAGTGGAGGATTTTCTTGTGTGCAGCAGCGCTGGTTATTAGGCTGCCTGCTAGCTGTATTGCTGTGTGTACACTGCTGTGCAGACTGCTTTTTACACAGCACTAATACTTTTATTCTTTTTTTCTGCACAGTTATCGAGCATTCATTTTTTCCCACACCGTATAGAGCTGTACGCTCCTCACACACTATCGTGTACAGGCTGGTATCACGGACAAATACATGCTGACTATCTGTGTGTGACTCCAGAAATATATACGGAGATTGAAATTTTCCCCTACACCGTATATAGCTGTACGCTTATGATACAAAGAGCAGATATACGGTAATGTATTACGGTCAAATCCATACTGAGAGAGCGTCCGTGTGTGACTCCGGAAATATATACGGAGATTGAAATTTTCCTCTACACTGTATACAGCTATACGCTTCTGATACAGTACCATATATCTGCTGGTATTTTTGGTACATTTTCCCAAACATGAGGAAGTATGGTGGAAGAGGCCGCGGACGTGGGGGGGGCCAGCTGGTACTGTTGGTGGTGCATCTGCTGGTAGTGCCAAAAGCACAATAGCACCTAAGGCAGGAGGTGTTGAGCCTGCGTCATTGTCTGGCTCCAGAAGGCATGGAAGGCTCCCTTTTCTGGGAGTAGGTACACCGGTTTTAAAGCCGGAGCATCAGGAACAGGTTTTGGCTTACATTGCCGAAACAGCCTCCAGCTCTATCGCCTCCTCTTCTGAAGTTTCAAAAAATGCAAGCACTGAGTCGTCAGTGCAGGCTCCTGGTCAGGAACGACACCTTTCCTTGTGTCCTTCACCCCCACCACAAGTGCAGGATGTGGCAGGCCACACTTCAGATTTCTCCCTGGAGTTCTTTTTACATACCATGCCTGGGTTATCAAGTCAAATCCTGAATTCCCCAGTCCAACATGAATGTGACATGGAGTGCACTGATGCCAGTGCTATAGGATTCTGCTGGTACATTCACCGAGAGCACTGCATTGCCCTCGCAGTCTACTGAGCCAGATTCTGACCCTGATGAAACTCAGGTGCCCCTTCCTGCATACTATACCACCTTACACGGTGACACAGAGGAAGGTGCAGATGAAATTGAAGAGGAGGTGATGGATGACCCAGTTGACCCGGATTAGCATCCATTGAGGAAGAGGGTGCCGCTGGCAATAGCTCAGAAGAGGAGGAGGATCCGCAGCAGGCATCGACATCGCAGCTGCGGTTATCTGGCAGGCCTGTAGCAGTCCAAAAAAGTGTTAAAAAAAAAGAAAAAGAGTTGCAGGACAGCTTGGCCAGACGGTCAAATTAGCACAGCGTGCAAGCCCTGAAAATTTATCCCATAGTAGGAAGAGTGCAGTGTGGCACTTTTTTGACCAAAATCCTATTGATGAGGCAAAGGTTATCTGTAAGAAGTGTGGAAGGACCTTTAGCCGAGGGAAAAATCTCAGAAAATTGAATACCAGTTGCATGCTTAGACATTTAAACACCATGCAAGTGCAAGCTGTAACGCTGGTATTGTCTGTACTTTGTTTTCCAGCGTTACTTTGCATGTTTTTTGCATTAACCCTTTTGCTCCTTTCCCCTAACCAGCTGGGATACTGTTGTCTGTTACCTATATGGATGCTGCTCAGTTCCCGGCTCTGCTGCGTACCCGTACTTGCGTGAGTGGCTCCGCTGCTTTGCATGACCGCCCGCATGTGCGGTTCCTGACTTGCTGTGAAAGCCGTCCGTAGCTTGCAAAGTCCTCTGCAGTGGTGCATGACTTACTGCGTGGTTGGCAGCAGCCATTGTTGGGTTCCCTCTGTGTTGTGCTGTCTGGCTCTGCATAGGGGGCGCGGCCCACACCTGTCCTGCTTTTATGTGGATTGGGTGTTTACTAGAATTACTGCTCCAGCCTATCGCTGTGAAGCAGCTCATATATAAAGTTCCCCAGCCCTAGTGGGCGTTGCCAGAGCTTCGCATTGAATCCACACTGAATCCCTGAACCTAGCCGTATGTGGTTGTGTGTTCAGCTCCTGCTCTGAAGTTGATCAGCTCTGGAGAGCTGATTCCCTGTTCCTGCTGTGTCTTGTTCCCTGATCCTGGATCAAACCCGGTACCTGATTGTCTGAATTGTGTCTTGTGTTTCCGCCTATGCTGGGGGCTGATTACCCAGATCGCCGTTCCTGGAGGCTGTATATCCAGGCCTGTTCCTGCTGTGTCTAATTACCTGAACCCCTGATCTTGGATCGCATCCTGTACCTGACTTTCTGAACTGTGTCCTCTGTGTTATGTTCCTGAAATCCTGCTGTGTCCAGAACCCTGTGCCAGTGTCTGTGAATCCTTGCTATATAACCTGAGTTCATCTTGGAAGGAGGAGTCCGGTGTGTGCTGAGTTTCTGTTACTCTGTGCTCAGCCTCTGTGCAATCCCCGGCCAGCTCCCGTTGAGCCTGGCGGGGCTTGCACCAGACCGCTGGGGTTCCTTTTCAGGTCGCTGCCAGATGTCCGGATCCTATGCCTGATGTCCGATGTCCGACGACCACTTCCAGATGTCCGGATCCTATCCTTCCTGCCTGATGTCCGGATCCTGCCGATCATTGCCAGATGTCCGGAGCTTGCTGATCGGTGCCAGATGTCCGGAGTCCGAGGCCTGTGTTCCAGTCCGTGTTCCTGTGATTCAATCCATGTTCCTGTCCGTGTTCCTGACTCCCTGAGACCCAGTCCGTGTTCCTGTCTGTGTTCCTGACTCTCTGAGATCCAATCCGTGTTCCTGTGCAGTCTAACTCTGTTTCAGCCATCAGCTCCTGATTCCAGTTACCTGTCTGTTACCTGTCGGCTTGCCTGTGTGCCATCTGTCTGCAGTTCCTTCCAGAGGTTCGGACGTCATCTGCAGAGATCCCCGGCTCTTGCCTGCTCACCTAGGAGCGATCATCTGCCATCCGACTGCAGCTCCATCCGGAAGTTCGGACATCATCTGCAGAGATCCCCGGCTCTTGCCTGCTCACCTGGGAGCGATCATCTGCCATCCGACTGCAGCCTACCTGGAGGCTCCACCATATCAGGTCGTATATACCTGCCTGTCTAGAGACTGCCTGGTCACTTACTGTGACAACCTGCCTGTCTAGAGACTGCCTGGTCACTTGCTGTGACAACCTGCCTGTCCAGAGACTGCCTGGTCACTTGTCGTGACAACCTGCCTGTCCCAGAGACTGCCTGGTCACTTGCCGTGACAACCTGCCTGTCCCAGAGACTGCCCTGGTCACTTTCCGTGACAACCTGCCTGTCCCAGAGACTGCCTGGTCACTTGCCGTGACAACCTGCCTGTCCCAGAGACTGCCCTGGTCACTTTCCGTGACAACCTGCCTGTCCCAGAGACTGCCTGGTCACTTGCCGTGACAACCTGCCTGCCCTGGTCACTTGCCGTGACAACCTGCCTGCCCTGGTCACTTGCCGTGACAACCTGCCTGCCCTGGTCACTTGCCGTGACAACCTGCCTGCCCTGGTCACTTGCCGTGACAACCTGCCTGCCTGGTCACTTGCCGTGACAACCTGCCTGCCTGGTCACTTGCCGTGACAACCTGCCTGCCTGGTCACTTGCCGTGACAACCTGCCTGCCCTGGTCACTTGCCGTGACAACCTGCCTGTCCCAGAGATTGCCCTGGTCACTAGCCGTGACAACCTGCCTGTCCCAGAGACTGCCTGGTCACTTGCTGTGACAACCTGCCTGTCCCAGAGACTGCCTTGGTCACTTGCCGTGACAACCTGCCTGTCCTGCCGGTTCCTCCTTGGTCTACCCGGTGATGACGTCTGTCCTGGGTCGGTGTCTGATGTTCTCCTGCTGAGCCTGTGCTACGCCTGAGGCCTGAGAGAGAGGCCGTCCTAGTATGCCCGTGCCAGATGACCCTGGACTTCATCAACCCGTGATGACCCCGCCATCGTCTGACGTTCGTCCTGGGCCGGTGTCTGATGTTCTCCTGCTGAGCCTGTGCTACGCCCGAGGCCTGAGTGAGGCCATACTAGTATGCCCGTGCCAGATGATCCTGGACTTCATCAACCCGTGATGACCCCGCCATCGTCTGAAGTCTGTCTGAGGTCGGTGTCTGATGTTCTCCTGCTGAGCCTGTGCTACGCCTAAGGCCTGAGAGAGAGGCCGTCCAAGTATGCCCGTGCCAGATAACCCTGGACTGCATCTACCCGTGATGTCCTCCAGCACTCGTCTGTGATCCTGAGTCGTGTACCCTTCTCTGATGTGCGGAATCGGGAGCCCGGTCTTATGTTCTGTTTTATGTACTGTGTTTCTTTAAGTAAACTTTATGTTTCTTCTTACCTGAAGTTGTGCGGTGTTGTCTAGTCCTGCAGGTCGCCACCTTGCCCACATGCTCAGCTGCCACGGATCCCGGTCGCTGCCCTTCCCTAGTCCGGGCAGGCCCGGGTCTCCCTCCGTGGTCCAGTGGGTCCACATTCTCATCATCTGGGACCCATGCCTCACGTCGTCGTGGACTGGCGGCGTGGGAGCATTGGCTAGCTAGGCAAGCTATGCCATGTCCCGGCGCCCCACAGCCGTGGGAAGCGCCACAGTAAGCTCTGGCCATGGACTCCGCTGAGCATGTGCGGTCTGCAGGACTTTCTCCAAGCTCCACCTGATGTGTGAACTAGACTACTTGGTCCCCACAGGGTAAGTGGACTAGATGGCTCGATTCCCCGCTTGGTCAGCGGTTCGGACTTTTCGAGCTATTAACTCTGCTGCCATATTGTGAACTATGGGACTTACCGCCAAACCCAAGTGAATTTTTCTGGGGAATTTTTTTTTTACTTGGGTCTTCAGAAGAGGGGGCCTGAGGAGGGGGATACTGTAACGCTGGTATTGTCTGTACTTTGTTTTCCAGCGTTACTTTGCATGTTTTTTGCATTAACCCTTTTGCTCCTTTCCCCCTAACCAGCTGGGATACTGTTGTCTGTTACCTATATGGATGCTGCTCAGTTCCCGGCTCTGCTGCGTACCCGTACTTGCGTGAGTGGCTCCGCTGCTTTGCATGACCGCCCGCATGTGCGGTTCCTGACTTGCTGTGAAAGCCGTCCGTAGCTTGCAAAGTCCTCTGCAGTGGTGCATGACTTACTGCGTGGTTGGCAGCAGCCATTGTTGGGTTCCCTCTGTGTTGTGCTGTCTGGCTCTGCATAGGGGGCGCGGCCCACACCTGTCCTGCTTTTATGTGGATTGGGTGTTTACTAGAATTACTGCTCCAGCCTATCGCTGTGAAGCAGCTCATATATAAAGTTCCCCAGCCCTAGTGGGCGTTGCCAGAGCTTCGCATTGAATCCACACTGAATCCCTGAACCTAGCCGTATGTGGTTGTGTGTTCAGCTCCTGCTCTGAAGTTGATCAGCTCTGGAGAGCTGATTCCCTGTTCCTGCTGTGTCTTGTTCCCTGATCCTGGATCAAACCCGGTACCTGATTGTCTGAATTGTGTCTTGTGTTTCCGCCTATGCTGGGGGCTGATTACCCAGATCGCCGTTCCTGGAGGCTGTATATCCAGGCCTGTTCCTGCTGTGTCTAATTACCTGAACCCCTGATCTTGGATCGCATCCTGTACCTGACTTTCTGAACTGTGTCCTCTGTGTTATGTTCCTGAAATCCTGCTGTGTCCAGAACCCTGTGCCAGTGTCTGTGAATCCTTGCTATATAACCTGAGTTCATCTTGGAAGGAGGAGTCCGGTGTGTGCTGAGTTTCTGTTACTCTGTGCTCAGCCTCTGTGCAATCCCCGGCCAGCTCCCGTTGAGCCTGGCGGGGCTTGCACCAGACCGCTGGGGTTCCTTTTCAGGTCGCTGCCAGATGTCCGGATCCTATGCCTGATGTCCGATGTCCGACGACCACTTCCAGATGTCCGGATCCTATCCTTCCTGCCTGATGTCCGGATCCTGCCGATCATTGCCAGATGTCCGGAGCTTGCTGATCGGTGCCAGATGTCCGGAGTCCGAGGCCTGTGTTCCAGTCCGTGTTCCTGTGATTCAATCCATGTTCCTGTCCGTGTTCCTGACTCCCTGAGACCCAGTCCGTGTTCCTGTCTGTGTTCCTGACTCTCTGAGATCCAATCCGTGTTCCTGTGCAGTCTAACTCTGTTTCAGCCATCAGCTCCTGATTCCAGTTACCTGTCTGTTACCTGTCGGCTTGCCTGTGTGCCATCTGTCTGCAGTTCCTTCCAGAGGTTCGGACGTCATCTGCAGAGATCCCCGGCTCTTGCCTGCTCACCTAGGAGCGATCATCTGCCATCCGACTGCAGCTCCATCCGGAAGTTCGGACATCATCTGCAGAGATCCCCGGCTCTTGCCTGCTCACCTGGGAGCGATCATCTGCCATCCGACTGCAGCCTACCTGGAGGCTCCACCATATCAGGTCGTATATACCTGCCTGTCTAGAGACTGCCTGGTCACTTACTGTGACAACCTGCCTGTCTAGAGACTGCCTGGTCACTTGCTGTGACAACCTGCCTGTCCAGAGACTGCCTGGTCACTTGTCGTGACAACCTGCCTGTCCCAGAGACTGCCTGGTCACTTGCCGTGACAACCTGCCTGTCCCAGAGACTGCCCTGGTCACTTTCCGTGACAACCTGCCTGTCCCAGAGACTGCCTGGTCACTTGCCGTGACAACCTGCCTGCCCTGGTCACTTGCCGTGACAACCTGCCTGCCCTGGTCACTTGCCGTGACAACCTGCCTGCCCTGGTCACTTGCCGTGACAACCTGCCTGCCCTGGTCACTTGCCGTGACAACCTGCCTGCCTGGTCACTTGCCGTGACAACCTGCCTGCCTGGTCACTTGCCGTGACAACCTGCCTGCCTGGTCACTTGCCGTGACAACCTGCCTGCCCTGGTCACTTGCCGTGACAACCTGCCTGTCCCAGAGATTGCCCTGGTCACTAGCCGTGACAACCTGCCTGTCCCAGAGACTGCCTGGTCACTTGCTGTGACAACCTGCCTGTCCCAGAGACTGCCTTGGTCACTTGCCGTGACAACCTGCCTGTCCTGCCGGTTCCTCCTTGGTCTACCCGGTGATGACGTCTGTCCTGGGTCGGTGTCTGATGTTCTCCTGCTGAGCCTGTGCTACGCCTGAGGCCTGAGAGAGAGGCCGTCCTAGTATGCCCGTGCCAGATGACCCTGGACTTCATCAACCCGTGATGACCCCGCCATCGTCTGACGTTCGTCCTGGGCCGGTGTCTGATGTTCTCCTGCTGAGCCTGTGCTACGCCCGAGGCCTGAGTGAGGCCATACTAGTATGCCCGTGCCAGATGATCCTGGACTTCATCAACCCGTGATGACCCTGCCATCGTCTGAAGTCTGTCTGAGGTCGGTGTCTGATGTTCTCCTGCTGAGCCTGTGCTACGCCTAAGGCCTGAGAGAGAGGCCGTCCAAGTATGCCCGTGCCAGATAACCCTGGACTGCATCTACCCGTGATGTCCTCCAGCACTCGTCTGTGATCCTGAGTCGTGTACCCTTCTCTGATGTGCGGAATCGGGAGCCCGGTCTTATGTTCTGTTTTATGTACTGTGTTTCTTTAAGTAAACTTTATGTTTCTTCTTACCTGAAGTTGTGCGGTGTTGTCTAGTCCTGCAGGTCGCCACCTTGCCCACATGCTCAGCTGCCACGGATCCCGGTCGCTGCCCTTCCCTAGTCCGGGCAGGCCCGGGTCTCCCTCCGTGGTCCAGTGGGTCCACATTCTCATCATCTGGGACCCATGCCTCACGTCGTCGTGGACTGGCGGCGTGGGAGCATTGGCTAGCTAGGCAAGCTATGCCATGTCCCGCGCCCCACAGCCGTGGGAAGCGCCACACAAGCGTGGACGGACTACAAAACCTCACTGGCTTTGAACGTCTACATTGCCAAACTGATCTCATTAGAGATGATGCCCTTCCGTTTGGTTGAAAGCGCAGCTTTCCGAGAGCTCATGGCCTACGCTGTCCCACACTATGACCTACCCAGTCGGCACTTCTTTTCTAGAAAAGCCATCCCTACCCTCCACCTGCATGTGAAAGACCGCATTGTCCATGCACTCAAACAATCAGTGAGTGGAAAGGTGCACCTCACAACAGATGCATGTGAGTCGCCCGCCAGGGCCTGTGGGGTACTCGGCACCGAGCCCGTTCACTTCAATGGGGGATGTCACGGGTAGCACAGCTCGGTCCGTGGCCCTGGGGCTCACCTTAAAATGTGGTATATTTACAGGGGAATAAAGTATTTACAGTTTGATCGTGACGCCACCTGTGGTACCTGGTCAGGGTGACCAGCGCTGCAGTGTAGATCCACTGAGGGGTTGTTACTGGGCAGCAAGGTGTGAAGTCTTCCTCAGGTAAGACTGGGTCCCTCAGGGTAGATGGCAGTGTAGGGGTGCAGGATGGAGAAGGGGGCTTTCAGCCGCAGGAGTAATAAGGCAGACACACACACAAAAGTCTCTTTCTGTACCTTTACTGATGGTAGTTGCAGGCACGTCCCGGGAAGCTGGCAGGGTGAAGGATGCACGTCCAGTATTCCCACTGAGTAGGTGTAGGGCCTCCTTACTCCTGTTGTGTGAATTTCTGACCTGTATGAAACGAAGTCTAACTCTGTCTTCACTTATACGCCTGGCTGACTTTGTGGTGGAGCCTTCTCTTGGATAGAACAGTGTCTCTGTATGCAGCGTCCTGCTAGACCCCCGTCTTCCTGACCCCGGTTACGTATCAGCACTCCTGGGCCCCTGTGACCTGTAATCCAGCAGGGTCTCCGGTATCTCCTACTAGTCGTGTAGATGCTAGCAAGCTCGGACCCGGTGTCCGGTTGTTCAGAGTAGAGGTAAGCTATCAATGCTGTTTCAACCTCCGTTACTCTCTTCTTCACTTCCACTCGCCTTTCGTCCTACTCCGACCCTTAACATAAGCACACTAGCAGTAGATAGCTGATTCTCCTCTTTTCACCGCTCTCAAAGCGTCGGCACGCTTGCTCACTGAAACTGCCCTCAGTTGACTCAGTTCTGACCAGGCTGAAGTGGCTATCTTTCTCCACTCTTACTAGCCTCCACACATTGAACTAAGCTCAAGGCTGCAGTCTTTAGGTTCTCTCAGTCACTGCTGTTCCCTTTCCTTCCTTCTTTCTGAGCTCTGTCTGAAGCAGCTATCAGGACCTTCCGTCTACTGATCTGTGCACACTTCTAGGAGCTGACTCTCCACACTCCAAGGGAACTAACAGCTTTACAACTCTCCCAGCTAATCAGCTCCGTCTGAGGTGACTAGACTGTCTCACTCTCTGAGGTAATGTCATGTGTGCATCGCCACGAAGATCGTCGCGGTTGCACATTCTGACTTCTCACAGCTGAGTTGCTGTTTCTTTGTGTTTGGCAGTTAGGGAGTTAATTCTGTCTGTGCTCAGTTCTGGGACTGGGTGCAGTTTCTCCCGGCTGCAATTAATTATTTGTTGATTGGTTTCCTTTAAATCTCTGGTTTTCTGTTTTGGGAGTTGCCAGTGAAATTCTTCATGCAGACCACAGATAGGATTGTATCTGTATAGACTTAAGTTAAAGAGCTCCTTAGTTGTTTTAAGCTCACCTTGCTTAGAGTTTAATATCCCAGATCATTTATGTTCCTTCTGTGTTTGAGTGTGTATGCAAGTCTGTGTTTTCTCCAGTCTGTCTTATATGTCTAATCTGTGTATTTAGCAGATATCAGCCCATATCCCTTTGGTGGTAGTCAGAATCCTTCTTAGGACTGATTGCAGGGTTCAGGGACTGATGGGAGACAGGGTTGGGCTGGAGACTTGGACCTCTGAACCATTGTCAGTACCTCCAAGGTGAGGGATTAGTTAGGACCCCAGTTTAGGGTCAGGTTAGACCCCCGGTCCTCCTCTTTCCTGTGACAGTGTATCAAGTCCTCAGGATTGGCCCTGAGTTCAACGGATATCGTGTCAGGTAAATCTATTCTATATTTACATGCTGATGTTGCTAATCTATATGTTGTATAGAGTGTTGTTCTTTTAAGAATAGTTTACTGACATCGTACACATATCATAAGACCGCGTGACATTTTCACTGGCCCATAAAATTATTCCCAGTTGCCATGGATCCAGTAGCCCAGCTGGCTCTGCAGTTGCAGGGATTATCCATGGAGCTGACGGACATTAAGTCCAAAGTTTTGTCTCCCTCGGAGCAAACCAGATTTGAACCTAAAGTAGCTCTCCCGGACAGGTTCACTGGTGGGCGAGACAAATTTTTTACCTTCAGGGAAGCATGTAAATTGTATTTTCGGCTTCGGCCTCGATCATCAGGGAGTGAAGAGCAGAGAGTGGGAATTGTTATCTCGCTCCTACAAGGGGACCCTCAATCCTGGGCCTTCTCCCTTCCTCCGGGATCCCGGCTCTACAATCAGTAGATCGATTTTTTACTGCCCTGGGTTTGGTATATGATGACCCAGATCGGGTCTCTCTTGCTGAGACAAAATTACGTAAGATACAGCAGGGAGATCGTCCGGCGGAGGAATTTGCTTCTGAGTTCCGTAGATGGGCCACAGATACTCAGTGGAATGACCCAGCTCTTAGGAGCCAGTTTTGTCATGGGCTTTCTGACAAATTAAAGGACGTTTTGGCTCAGTATGATTCTCCTCCATCACTGGAGGCTGCTATGGCCCTAGCTATCCGTACTGATAGACGGCTCCGGGAGAGGTGCGAGGTAACTCCGCCCCCTGTTGTTACTCCACCTACTACTAAAGTCCCTTATGTTGAGGTTCCCCTTGTCTGTTCGGAGGAGCCTATGCAGTTGGGAGGGACATCATTTCGTAGGAGGGAATTGGCGGTACGCCGCAGGACTAGAAGGTGTTTCTTCTGCGGGAAAGAGGGACATTTTGTTGGGGGATGTCCATCCCGTGCCTTGTTGAGCAAAAAGTTGCCGGAAAACTGTTAATCCCAGGTTGTGTGGTGGACGACAAACTGGGAGTATGTATTTCGTCCGCTAGTTCTTCTCAGTTCCTTGTACCAGTGGAGGTGGTGGTTGGTACGAGAGTGGAGAGATTTTCTGTTCTTCTTGATAGTGGGTCCGGGGCTAATCTGGTTGACGCTCAGTTTGCTCAGGCTCAAGGTATGCATCTGAGTGTATTGGTCAAACCGATCCCTATATTCTCCATTGACGCCAGGCCTCTTGGCCAAGGTAGCTTTGTTCATGAGGTTCATAACATTGACCTTCGGGTAGGGGCAATACATAGGGAACTATTATCTTGTTATGTGTTGGAGGGTCTACCTACTCCTATTGTGTTGGGACTTCCTTGGTTGGTTAAACATAACCCTGTGATTAATTGGCAGTCCAGAGAGATAAGCCAATGGGGTGAGTTTTGCAAAAGTAACTGCATGAACACAGTCATCAGTGCGGTCGTGCCTAGTACTTTGCCTCCTTTTTTGGAGGACTTTGGGGATGTGTTCTCTGAGGAGGGGTGTCAGGAGTTGCCTCCTCATCGCGTTTATGACTGCTCTATTAATTTACTTCCTGATGCTAAGTTACCTAAAGCTAGGTTATATAACCTTTCTGGTCCTGAGAGGCAGGCTATGAAAGATTATATTTCGGAAAGTCTGGCCAAAGGGCATATTAGACCTTCATCTTCCCCAGTGGCCGCGGGGTTCTTCTTTGTGAAGAAAAAAGATGGAGGCCTACGCCCTTGCTTGGATTTCCGCGAACTTAATCGGATTACTGTTCGAGATCCGTATCCACTCCCTCTGATTCCTGATCTCTTCAATCAAATTGTTGGCGCCAAATGGTTCTCTAAATTGGATCTCAGGGGGCGTATAATCTGATTAGGATAAAAGAGGGGGATGAGTGGAAAACGGCGTTTAACACGCCGGAGGGACATTATGAGAACCTTGTCATGCCTTTTGGTCTGACTACTGCACCAGCAGTATTCCAACATTTGTTAATGACATTTTTCGTCATCTGGTGGGGCTGTTTGTGGTCGTATATTTGGATGACATTTTAATTTACTCACCAGATCTTGTGTCTCACCAGGAGCATGTGAGACAGGTGTTGCAGATCTCGCGAGACAATAAACTATACGCCAAACTGGAAAAGTGTGTATTCGCCGTACAGGAACTTCAGTTTTTGGGTTTCTTGGTGTCAGCCTCCGGTTTCCGTATGGACCCTGAAAAGGTGAGAGCAGTGCTTGAATGGGATCAGCCAGAGGATCTTAAGGCTCTGCAGCGTTTTCTGGGGTTTGCTAACTACTACCGGAAATTTATTTGTAATTTCTCATCTGTTGTCAAACCTCTCACTGACATGACAAGAAAAGGGACGGATTTTTCTAAATGGTCGGACAAAGCTTGCCAAGCTTTTTCCTCTTTGAAAAAATGTTTTGCTTCGGCACCCGTTCTCATCCAACCAGATGCATCACAGCCGTTCGTTGTGGAGGTGGACGCGTCTGACGTAGGGGTGGGTGCAATATTGTCCCAGGGTCCGTCCCCTGGTAAATGGCATCCGTGCGCTTTCTTTTCTAAAAAATTGTCGTCCGCCGAAAGGAATTATGATATCGGCAATAGGGAACTTTTGGCCATTAAGTTGGCTTTTGAAGAATGGCGTCACTTTTTGGAGGGGGCAGTCCACCCGGTCACCGTCATTACTGATCACAAGAACCTGCTGTATTTGGAATCTGCTAAGCGTCTGAATTCCAGACAAGCTCGATGGTCGTTGTTTTTTACCAGGTTTAATTTTGTTGTCACTTATCGCCCTGGATCTAAGAATGTTAAGGCGGATGCCTTGTCTCGCAGTTTCCCAGGGGCCGGGAAAATGGATGACCCGATTCCTATCCTTCAGGAGGGGGTGGTAGTGTCGGCTGTATGTTCTGAGCTTGAGGAGGAGGTATTAGAGGTTCAGGGGGACGCCCCTGCAGGACCTCCAGGGAGACTGTTTGTCCCAAATCAGTTGAGACAAAAGGTTATTGAGGCACATCATAATTCTGCTTTAGCAGGACATCCAGGGAGTAAGGCTACTTTAGATCTCCTTTCTCGCCGGTTTTGGTGGCCTAACGTTAATAAAGATGTTTTAACTTTTGTCGCTTCCTGTGGGGTTTGTGCTCGCTCTAAGATCCCTCATACCCGTCCGTCTGGGACCCTCTTACCCTTGAAACTTCCGGAGCGTCCATGGACTCATTTGTCTATGGACTTTATCACGGACCTTCCTCAGTCGTCAGGGAAGACTGTCATACTGGTGGTTGTTGACAGGTTCAGTAAGATGGCACATTTCATTGCTCTTCCTGCCCTCCCTAATGCTAAAACTCTGGCGCAGGTGTTCATTGGGGAGATTGTGAGACTTCATGGGTTGCCTTCTGATGTGGTGTCAGATAGGGGGTCTCAGTTTGTGTCCAAGTTTTGGAGGGCATTTTGTTTACGTCGGGGGATGCAATTGTCATTTTCCTCGGCTTTTCATCCGCAGACCAATGGTCAGACAGAGCGTCTGAATCAAAGCCTAGAGACTTATCTTCGGTGTTTTGTCTCAGAGAACCAGGAGGACTGGTCTTCTTTCTTGCCTCTGGCAGAGTTCGCTCTTAACAACAGGCGGAGCGAGTCCACTGGTAAGTCCCCGTTTTTTGGGGCATATGGTTTTCATCCCCAGTTTTGTACTTTCAATGGGGGGGGCCCTTCTGGGGTTCCTGAGGAGGAGCGTTTCTCGTTGTCACTTGCTTCAGTGTGGAGAGGTGTATTGAATAATCTGAGTGCTATGGGGAACCGTTATAAACGTATGGCTGATAGGAGGAGAGTTTCTGGTCCAGATCTTAATGTGAACGATCTGGTATGGTTGTCTACCAGGAATATAAAACTTAAAGTTCCCTCCTGGAAGCTGGGCCCCAGATTCATCGGGCCGTACAGGATCAGTTCCATAATTAATCCTGTGGCATTTCGTCTGGACCTCCCTCCTACGTTTAAAATCCACAATGTGTTCCACAAGTCATTACTTAAGAGGTACGTGGCACCAGTCATACCATCACCTCTACCTCCTCCTCCAGTGGTGGTCAATGGTAACTTGGAGTTTCAAGTGTCAAAGATCATTGACTCACGTCTGAATCGCCGGTCCCTTCAGTACTTGGTGCATTGGAAGGGGTATGGTCCAGAGGAGAGGACGTGGGTCCCTGCGTCCGATGTTAACGCAGATCGTTTGGTTCAGACCTTCCACAGAACTCACCCGGGCAGGCCTGGCCCTGAGGGTCCGGAGGCCCCTCGTAGAAGGGGGGGTACTGTCATGTGTGCATCGCCACGAAGATCGTCGCGGTTGCACATTCTGACTTCTCACAGCTGAGTTGCTGTTTCTTTGTGTTTGGCAGTTAGGGAGTTAATTCTGTCTGTGCTCAGTTCTGGGACTGGGTGCAGTTTCTCCCGGCTGCAATTAATTATTTGTTGATTGGTTTCCTTTAAATCTCTGGTTTTCTGTTTTGGGAGTTGCCAGTGAAATTCTTCATGCAGACCACAGATAGGATTGTATCTGTATAGACTTAAGTTAAAGAGCTCCTTAGTTGTTTTAAGCTCACCTTGCTTAGAGTTTAATATCCCAGATCATTTATGTTCCTTCTGTGTTTGAGTGTGTATGCAAGTCTGTGTTTTCTCCAGTCTGTCTTATATGTCTAATCTGTGTATTTAGCAGAGATCAGCCCATATCCCTTTGGTGGTAGTCAGAATCCTTCTTAGGACTGATTGCAGGGTTCAGGGACTGATGGGAGACAGGGTTGGGCTGGAGACTTGGACCTCTGAACCATTGTCAGTACCTCCAAGGTGAGGGATTAGTTAGGACCCCAGTTTAGGGTCAGGTTAGACCCTCGGTCCTCCTCTTTCCTGTGACAGTGTATCAAGTCCTCAGGATTGGCCCTGAGTTCAACGGATATCGTGTCAGGTAAATCTATTCTATATTTACATGCTGATGTTGCTAATCTATATGTTGTATAGAGTGTTGTTCTTTTAAGAATAGTTTACTGACATCGTACACATATCATAAGACCGCGTGACAGGTAATCTGATCTAACTGCTGTGTCTTCACTACCCTATATATACTGCAAAAGGGCTCCCTCTGGTGGCTCCAGGAAATAGTGAAGGTGTGAATGAGTATCAGGTACGTGTGGGGGTTACCTTTGGTGCATCCTCCTGGGTAATGTGGCTCCAAGCGCAGCTGGACTACACATCCCCCCTAGTTAACATCAGCACTCCCGGGCTGAAAGAAATAATTTTTATATTAACATCAACATTAACTCTTCCCTTGCGGGAGGTGAGGACCCTTTAACGTTACAAATAAATACACTTTTAATGCAAGTAGAAAAGTAGAAAATACTTCAGAGTTCAAATACACAGTATTCTTGTGGAGGACCTGTTCAAAACCTCCCACGGTAGTCCTGGGTGGGATGCAGGACTTCCCTCTTTGCAGACCTCACTTTCGGCCACACCACACGGGTTTTGTCTTCAGAGGTAACAGTGGTTTACGTAAAACCAAGATGGGGCACAAAGTGCCAACTATTTACAAGGCAGTTTTTGGGCTGTCACTGTCCTCAGCCATGCAGTCCATCAGAAGACATATGAAAAACACATTACCCAACTGGGGTATACCAAGCATCAAAGCAACGTAAACATTTTCAAAACTCTTAAACTTTCTATAGTACAGTAAACCCTGTCCGGGTCCTACTGGTCTTCATCAGATGACTCTTTAAACATTGCAGCATCTTCCATACCTGGGGCTGGAAGCACACTGTGGGTTCTGAATCGCATCACCATCAAATCATGTCCTGCTACCGGGGTTTGGGTAGCTACAGTTCTTTTTCCTTCCATACGATTGCCTGGAGGCCTGACAGGTGCCTCTCCTAGCTTGATCTCTGCTGCGTGCTCAAGCATGACTCAACAGGGGACGCTCTAGCAGTCGCTGTGCTCTGCAGCGTTTCAGAGTGGGACACAGGTGCGCGGACTGGCGCCGGTGTGGCTGGGGCCTGGGACACTGAGGCGCGGGGTGCGTTTCCTGCTTCAGGGACCGGGGCGCTGACTCTGGAGACGTTCAGGGCATACCACCCATTAAGCCCCCAATGCCGCGTGTTGGTAACAACATCCCCTATTAGCAGGTCCCTGTCCGGGTGTCCTTCAGGCAGGTGAGACTCCACATCCCTGCGGTTCACAAACACCTCCTGGTATAGGCCGGGTTCGTGGATGAAACCCCAGCCTCCCTGGAGTTTGAAGTCCCGTATTGCCCCCTGGCGCCGCGGTTCCCGGAGCGTACCTTTGTCTCGCCGGACGATCTCCTTGTCTGCGAGATCCTTCTCCCGGTACCTCTGGCGAAGCCGCTGCGCCTCACGCTGCTCCCGCAGCTGCCGCTCCTCCTGTTCTCAGCGTCTCCATTCGTTCTCCTTCTGGGCGGCGTACACCATGTCGTCCAGGAGCTCCATTTCCTCCCAGTCGATTTCCATAGCTTTGGGCAGGATCTCCTCCATCGTCCCTACCGGGGGACTGCATTCCTTCACCAGCGGTGCGGCCTCTGGTTCCAGGCCTGGCTGGCATTCCGGTCCGGGCAAGGCCTCCTCAGCCCCCTCTCCTCCCGCCGCGTCCTCGGCGAGGTCAGGTACAGCTCTTCCGGGGCCGGCCTCCGGTTCCTTCTCTGCCACTGGCTCCAGTGGTGGCGCGGGTGGCTGTCGCGCATCCAGGGGGGAGAGCAGCTGGTCCCACTGCAGCCGCAGTTTCAGGGCACGCCAGCTCCGCTCCATCGCCTCCATCTCTGCGCGGTGTCGGGCCAGATCCCGCAACGCCGCATCCACCTCCTCCACACGATAGATCACTTCGTCGCCCTCCCGACCTGGGGATGGTTCGGGCACAGGATGCACCTCTTCAGGGAACGGGGTCTGCGCACCGCCATTCCCCCACACAGCGACTCCTGTCCTTCAGCCATCTCTCTCCAGGCCAGTCTGTGCTTTCCATCCGGAACGCTCTGGACTTTTTCGTGGAGGCGGGACTTTCACTTTCTCTTCCTTGCACTGAGGATGAAGAGGAGGCGGATCTCCTTTGCAGTGGGGCATGATCTGACGTTGTAATAACACTTAGACAGGGCGGCCATAATTTTCGCGCCACAGGGGGGGTACGCCCACGGATTCACACCCCCCTTCTTCACCAGCGCCTCAGGGCGCGAACATGGCGGTAAAATGGTGGCAAATGGCGGCAAAAATCACAAAAATAGTAACCACAGTCTTTTTGCACAAAAACAGTCAATTCAGGCACACAGGACTCACTTTTAGCGAGCTTCGGATCCTGTTCGTGACGCCAAGTTTGGATGAGTCGCCCGCCAGGGCCTGTGGGGTACTCGGCACTGAGCCCGTTCACTTCAATGGGGGATGTCACGGGTAGCACAGCTCGGTCCGTGGCCCTGGGGCTCACCTTAAAATGTGGGATATTTACAGGGGAATAAAGTATTTACAGTTTGTTCGTGACGCCACCTGTGGTACCTGGTCAGGGTGACCAGCGCTGCAGTGTAGATCCACTGAGGGGTTGTTACTGGGCAGCAAGGTGTTAAGTCTTCCACAGGTAAGACTGGTGTTAGAACCCTCTTGTTAGATTTTGTTTGTTTGCTGGTCACATGACCTTTTTTCCCTATTTAGTCTGGCTCCCCCTTCTGGCTTTGCTGGACTTCATTGTATTATCTACTCTTAAGCTAGCCGGGTGCTTAGGTGCCTTTCTCAGTCAGTTTTGCTTGATCTTAGGATCTCGTAGTCATTTGTTTTCTGTTTAATTATCCCTGCTACAATTTCTGTTAGGAGGTGTCCACCTTTTCTCCCAGTCCCTAGATCTTGTAGGGATTCCTCCCTCGCAACTATAGGTCTTCGTTCAGACTAGCTGAGGACTTTAGCGGGTCTGGTCGCAGGATCAGGGTCCCCGTTACATCGTAGGGATCCAGCTCAGTTCTATTGTAGGGACAGAATTCCCATCTTTCCTTATTGCTTGTAGCAGATCATAACAGTAAGTCCAGCCTGAAAAAAAAAAAAAAAAAATCTCTAAGGAAAGATTTTCTGTTTCCATCATGGTGTCGGTTCAGGATTTGGCTCAACGCCTGCAGGGTCTCTCTCTGGAGGTGGCTGAAATCCAGCAACACGTGAGTAGTTATGCTGGAGCACATTTCGTGGAGCCAAAGGTACGTTTGCTGATTTATTTTTTGGTGAACAACAAGATTTTTTTTCTTTTAAAAATGCTTGCTTGTTGTATTTCCGTTTGAGACCCAGATCCTCTGGTGATGAATCACAGCGCATAGGGTTCATAATGTCACTTTTGCGCAAAGAACCTCAGGACTGGGCCTTTTCTCTGCAGCCTAGTGATCCATGCTTTAGATCAGTGGATAGTTTTTTTTTCTGCTTTGGGGTATTGTATGACGATCCTGATCGTGTTTCATCAGCTGAGACAGAATTGAGACGTTTGAGACAGGGATCAGGTAATGTGGAAAAATATTGTACTCACTTCCGAAGGTGGTCCACTCAGGTGGGGTGGAACGATTCAGCTTTGAAAAGTTTATTTCTTGCAGGGTTAAGTGAAAGGGTTAAAGATTTGCTGATTGCTTATCCTATACCTGGTAACTTGCAAGAGGCTATGCAATTAGCCATACGGGTGGATAGGAGACTGCGTGCAAGGGTTAATGAGTAAATCTGCCTTGTCAGCTCCAAGTCTGGAGAGGGACTGTACTGACATTGCAGAGCCGATGGAAATTGGAGCAATGGCACCTCACTCTCGGGAAAAAGAACGCAGATTTGCTGAAGGTTTGTGTTTCTATTGTGGCAAATCTAAGCATTTTATTAAGAACTGTGCGCTTCGAATGAATAAAGAAAGAAAAAAAAATGAGGTCAGTTTCGCCCGTATAGCTTGTTTAAACAATAAAGGTGTCTTTCTTTCTGCCACTACTGCTGTTGAGGAGGAATTAATGGAGTTTCGGGTATTTGTGGATTGTGGTTCAACTCTCAATGTGATTGATGGGAAATTTTTGGAAAAACTAAAATTAAAACCCAAACTTCTGTCTTCCCCTATTAATGTGGTGTCTGTGGATGGTTCTCCCTTGAAAAATGTTACTCACCATATCTGTGAATTTCCTCTTACTATTAATGGTGTTCATCAAGAGAATTTGGTAGTTTTGAATAATTTGCCCTCACCGGTGATATTGGGGTTACCCTGGTTAAAATTGCACAATCCGGTACTGGATTGGTCTACCAATGAAATTAAGTCCTGGAGTCCTAATTGTTATGACAAGTGTTGTAACGGGCGTATTGCTGCTGTAGTTAAAGGGGAATTACCTGTAACTATTCAGGATTTTTGGAAAGTTTTTTCTGATAAGGAATCGCATGTATTGCCTCCTCATAGAGAATATGATTGTGCAATTGAATTTGTCCCTGGAGCGACTCTTCCTAAAAGTCGTTTATTTAATTTGACTATTCCTGAGAGAAAGGCTTTGGAGGAATACATACAGACAAGCTTGGCCACGGTCACATTAGGCCTTCCAAATCTCCTGTGGCGGTTGGATTTTTTTTTTTGTTAAAAAAAAGGACGGCGGTTTACGGCCTTGTCTAGACTTTCGTGAGATTAATAAGATTACTGTACACAATCCTTACCCACTGCCATTGATTCCTGATTTGTTTAATCAGTTAGTGGGGGCCAAGTGGTTCTCAAAAATTGATCTTCGAGGGGCATACAATTTGTTGCGCATGAAGGAGTGGGATGAATGGAAGACTGCGTTTAGCACTCCACTGGGTCATTTTGAGAATCTGGTCATGCCTTTTGGGCTTTCCAGTGCTCCGACATTTTTTCAGAATCTTATTAATGACATCCTTAGACCTTTGATCGGCAGAAGTGTGGTTGTGCATTTGGATGACATTTTGATTTATTCACCGGATTTGGAGTCTCATGGAGGAGTGTGCATGAAGTATTACAGTTACTGAGTGATAATTCACTTTTTGCCAAACTAGAAAAATGTGAGTTCGCTGTACAGAGACTTAGTTTTTTGGGCTACATTGTCTCCAGTGAAGGTTTTGAGATGGACCCGGTGAAGGTGCAAGCTGTGCAGGATTGGCCTAGACCTATTGGTGTGAAATCAATACAGAGGTTTTTGGGGTTCGCCAATTATTATAGAAAATTCATTAAAAATTTTTCTGTGATTGCCAAACCTCTGACCGATCTCACCAGGAAAGGTGCTGATGCGGTTCAGTGGACTACTGAGGCCATTGAGGCTTTGGTGTTGCTAAAGGAGAGGTTCAGCTCTGCTCCCATCCTTACGCAGCCTGATGTGACTAAACCATTTTTGGTTGAGGTTGATGCTTCTTCTGTGGGGGTCGGCGCGGTGTTGTCTCAGGAAAAGACGGATGGAGTACATCCCTGTGCTTTTTTTCAAAGAAATTTTCTGAGTCTGAACTAAATTATGATATCGGTAATCGGGAATTGTTGGCAATTAAACTCGTATTTGAACACTGGCGTCATTTTTTGGAGGGAGCGGAATTTCCCGTTCAAGTCTTCACCGATCATAAAAATCTGATCTATCTTGATGCTGCCAAACGCTTGAATGCCCGTCAGGCTAGGTGGGCACTGTTTTTCTCACAGTTTAATTTTACCGTTACTTACATCCCAGGTACTAAAAATGTTAAAGCTGATGCTTTGTCTCGCAGCTTTTCTCCTATGGTGGGTACTGAGGAGGAGGAAAACATTTTGCAAGAGGGGGTTGTTATTGCTGTTTGGACTCCATGTTGGAAGATGAGAGTCTTAAAGCACAGGAGAATGCCCCATCTAACACGCCGCATGGGAGGTTGTTTGTGCCTGGTACCCTGAGGAGTGATTTGTTTGTTGAATGTCATGACTCTCGGTTGGCAGGTCATCCTGGAATCTCTGAGACCAAGAGACTTGTGGGTCGCAGCTTTTGGTGGCCTGGATGGCAGAAGGAAGTCATTAAGTGGGTGCATCAATGCACTGTGTGCGCTAGATCTAAGTCTTCTCACACTCCTGCTGCGGGGTTGCTTTGCCCTCTGGAGGTCCCTAGTGCACCTTGGACACATTTGGCTATGGACTTTATTACTGACCTTCCCCCCTCTGAGGGTTTCACTGTCATCTGGGTGGTCGTGGACCGTTTTAGCAAGATGTGTCACTTGGTTCCTTTCGTCAACTGCCCTGCGCTAAGACTCTCGCTAAGGCCTTTGTCAAGGAAATTTTCAGACTGCATGGTGTTCCTACTGACATTGTTTCTGATAGGGGACCTCAGTTTGTGGCTCGTTTTTGGCGCGCCTTTTGTGACAGGTTGGGAGTTCATTTGTCGTTTTCATCCGGATATCATCCTGAGTCTAATGGCCAGACAGAAAGGAAAAACCAGGATGTTGAGCAGTTCTTGCGTTGTTTTGTGACTGATAATCAAGAGGGGTGGTCTGAGTTTCTGCCACTTGCTGAATTTGCTCTTAACAACCATACATCCGCTTCTGCTGGTTGTTCGCCTTTTTTTTGTTGTACTGGGAGACATCCGTCTTTTGGGTCATTTTCCAAGTTGGGATCGGCTGTTCCTGAAGAGGAGAATTTTTCTGGTGTTTTGGAGAGAGTTTGGACTGATGTGCGTGGTAATCTTCAGGAGGCTAACAAAAGATCCAAAGTTGTATTTTGATAGAAAACGACAAGAGGTTTTGTTTGCTATTGGTGACATGGTTTGGTTGTCCTCTAAGAATCTGCGCTTGAGGATTCCGTCTAAGAAATTGGGTCCCAGGTTTGTAGGGCCCTTTAAAGGTGCTTCAGGTTATTAACCAATCTGCTGTTAAGTTGGAGCTTCCTATCCGGTGTTTCATGTTTCTCTCTTGAAAAAAAAGCTGAGGTCTCAGATGGAGACGTCTCGGCCACTGTTCCCCTGGTGGTGGAGGACGGGCAATATGAGATTTTCCGCATCCTAAATTCTAGACGGTTATAGAGGGAGTTTGCAGTACCTCGTCGCTTGGAAGGGTTATGGACCCGAGGATAACTCATGGGTGAGGGCGGATGATGTTTCTGCGTCTAGACTTGTCAGGGCGTTTCACAAGAGGTTTCCGGATAAGCCTAAGTCCTAGGGGATCCGGAGGATTCTCTTAGAAGGGAGGGTACTATTAGACCCTCTTGTTAGATTTTGTTTCAGTTTGCTGGTCACATGACCTTTTTTCCCTATTTAGTCTGGCTCCGCCCTTCTGGCCTTGCTGGACTTCATTGTATTATCTACTCTTAAGCTAGCGGGTGCTTAGGTGCCTTTCTCAGTCAGTTTTGCTTGATCTTAGGATCTCGTAGTAATTTGTTTTCTGTTTAATTATCCTGCTACAATTTCTGTTAGGAGGTGTCCACCTTTTCTCCCAGTCCCTAGATCTTGTAGGGATTCCTCCTCGCAACTATAGGTCTTCGTTCAGACTAGCTGAGGACTTTAGCGGGTCTGGTCGCAGGATCAGGTTCCCCGTTACATCGTAGGGATCCACTCAGTTCTATTGTAGGGACAGAATTCCCATCTTTCCTTATTGCTTGTAGCAGATCATAACAACTGGGTGCCTCAGGTAGATGGCGGTGTAGGGGTGCAGGATGGAGAAGGGGGCTTTCAGCCGCAGGAATAATAAGGCAGACACACACACAAAAGTCTCTTTCTGTACCTTTACTGATGGTAGTTGCAGGCACGTCCCGGGAAGCTGGCAGGGTGGAGGATGCACGTCCAGTATTCCCACTGAGTAGGTGTAGGGCCTCCTTACTCCTGTGTGTTGGAGTTTCTGACCTGTATGAAACGAATAGTCTAACTCTGTCTTCACTTTATGCCCGGCTGACTTTGTGGTGAGCCTTCTCTTGGATAGAACAGTGTCTCTGCATGCAGCGTCCTGCTAGACCCCCGTCTTCCTGACCCCGGTTATGTATCAGCACTCCTGGGCCCCTGCGACCTGTAATCCAGCAGGGTCTCCGGTATCTCCTGCTAGTCGTGTAGATGCTAGCAAGCTCGGACCCGTGTCCGGTTGTTCAGAGTAGAGGTAAGCTATCAAGCTGTTTCAACCTCCGTTACTCTCTCTTCACTTCCACTCGCCTTTCGTCCTACTCCAACCCTTAACATAAGCAAATAGCAGTAGATAGCTGATTCTCCTCTCTCACCGCTCTCAAAGCGTCGGCACGCTTGCTCACTGAAACTGCCCTCAGTTGACTCAGTTCTGACCAGGCTGAAGTGGCTATCTTTCTCCACTCTTACTAGCCTCCACACATTGAACTAAGCC
>JARQOD010006198.1:0-44105 GCA_033576555.1 Oophaga sylvatica
CATCTTTATTCGGATTTGCACAAGGAAAGACTAGAAGCAATGGGATGAAACTGAATGGGAGGGGACACAGATTAGATATTAGAAAAAACCTTTTGACAGGGTGATCAATGAGTGGAACAGGCAGCCACGAGAGGTGGTGAGTTCTCCTTCAATAGAAGTCTTCAAACAGAGGCTTGACTTCTAGATATCTATCTGGGATGATTTAGTGAATCCTGCATTGAGCAGAGGGTTGGACCAGATGGCCCAAGAGGTCCCTTCCAACTCTACCATTCTATGATTCTATGATTTACCATTTATGCCACTTTTCTTGGCATAATTAAATTAGCAATATATTGTTCAGACAAAACACCATACATTAGAAACTCATGTCCTACTTTTTGTGTTGTGGCATCATCACTGTGACGTTTCAGAGTTGCGTCCAATATGATTCAATAAGCAACGTTTTCAGACACTACTTCTGACTTGTTTAAGCCACCAGCACCTGTACGATGCACTTGTACTAGTAAATTTCTTCCAACTGAATCCAAAACTTGTGTTTTAAGTAGTAATGTCAACTTTAAAATGAGTACGACATTTTACCTGCATCGTACATGAATAACATTTTGTCAGCTATGATCTGCTTTTACTTAAACTTGAAAGAACTTAAAAAGCCATTCTAATGTCACTTTAAGGGTCAGTGCTAGAAATAAGGAGCAGTCCAGTTGCCCTGCTGTTCTAGTTTGTAGGAAAGATACCAATTATATTCAGTAACATGTTAACATTACTGTTTCATCTATAGAAGAATGACTGTTTGGAAAATCTAGGTGACTCACAAATGACTCACAGCCTTATTGAAATGGTTTCATACAGCATTCCTTTATATAATGCTTTGTGGAACACATCATGAGGCACAAAGAGCTAGGCTTGGAAAATATGTTCAATATTTTTTAAAGAATGTGTATTATAAAAAAAATTATAACTTTCTTGGCTGGTGAACTAAAGATGTTTTTTTATTAAACCCACATTCTTACTTTTCCTTGGTTGATTAACGATAATGCTTGGCTTAAATTTGAAATAAAAAAAGTACTTTGCATTAAGGGCAATATCACAATCTACAGAATTGCAGTTATTATGGGTAATGTTGTAATATATTCACTAAGGTGATGGAGAAACTATTGAACAATTTTCTGTTCTAATTAAATCCATTGATGGTTTAGATAAAGAAATCCACGTTAGATGAAGACCTCATATAGCAGCTGTCTTTTCAGCAGGTGAATAATGCCCCATATTCTTTTATCTGATGAATTAAATGTTTTAAGAGAAACTAGACAAAATGGAATTTGCTGCAATCTGTACCAAGTGCCATTCACAAGTTGCATATGATAATAGTAAAAGCCTTCTAAAATGCCAAGTGTGAAAAGCACATTTCAATGTTAAAACCTTTCAATCCAGTGTAATGTTACATTCTATGGATGAAGCATCCATGATCAGTTTAAAACATAGTTCTACATAAAGGAAATTGGTCATCAGGTTTTTGCCGTCTAATCTAAGAGCAACAAAATGTGATTCTAGTGATGTGTCACTTACTGGGCTGCTTGCTGTAGTTTTGATAAAACCAGGAAATTATCACTAGAGGACTAGTAAACCTGCAGCCATGTAGTCCTCCACATTCATGACCTCTGTATAACCGCACCCCCATCACTGATTGGCAGCTTTCTGCCTATGCACAGTATAAACAGAAATCTGCCAATCAGTGGTGTGGGCGGGGTTGTACAGAGCTCAGCATTCAGAAAACTGGTAGATCTACACCAGAGAAAGTACAACATGTAACCCAGTAGGTTAAAGATCGCTGAAATTAGGGTCCCTACCCCTACATTATGCTGCTCTAAGATTGGGTAGCAAAAACCTGATGACAGATTCCCTTTAAAGGGAGTGTCCACTATGAGGACAACCACTTCTTGATCTGAATGTTTTCCCCCATCAAAATAAATAAAGCTTACGCATACATTACCAAAAGCCTGTGGCTGACCGCTCACTTCCTATTGATTACTGATATGTCCAAAGGCAGGGTAATTTAAAGAAAAAGAGAGCATGCAAGCATAAGGATCACCATATATATAGAAAATGTATTTATTGACAATAAACCAAAATAAAAAAACACTAAAAGGCACAAAAAAAACATAACAGTATAACAGACCACAACACTATAGTATTGAAGTCTAATCCATCTGTCTGTAGAGAACTGTGCAAATAAGCCAGTAGAAAGTATATCACAGTATTATGAAAACATGATAGAAACTATGAAGCAGTCATACTTTAATTTAAGCCCCTAAATTCTTGTCAAGGTAAAAAAGTGCAATAGTGTAATCCTATGTAGTGGATATAGGTTGAAGGACCTAGGTCAGAAGCCTGATGTAATGTGAAAGTAGATAAATTAAACAGCATATAGAGTTAGCACAATAATAGCGCACTAATACATCCATCATAATGTGGTATAAAGTATGACCTGGATAGTAAGCATAATTGTAATATATACTGCTGACACAATGGTAGGGACAGCGACGTCAGCTGATTGTGCACAAGGATCACATGTCCTAACAACCGAACATGAGCCCTGAGAACGCGAGTGCCGACACCGCTGGAATGGCACATGTATGGAAGGTGACTATCATTTTTTAATATTTTCATTGGGGGCAAACATTCAGATCAAGAAAGGGTTATACAAGTAGTGGACAGCTCTTTTAACGTCTCCAAGATGGTACTTAATTAGCTAAGCTATTACCCTAGAGTTCTCACATGCTATCTACCTCGGTAGTGGATTCTTGACTGTAGTTTAGCTTTCTTTTTCATTAGGGCTATTGATAAGTGCATTATTTGAAACTTAAATTCACCAATTTGTGCAGACTTACCTGGGAAATTTGATTTGCAGTGAGGTTATTTTCCGCACGTTGAATGTTCCTTTTTATGCTTTATGGTCTCTTCAGAGCTCAGAGCACAATGAATGTTAGATGTAAAAAAGAAACAGATAAATAGTAATAGTCACACCCCCATTCACCTCTCCGGCCACTCTGCTGTTCGCTTCCCAGAGGCCTCAAGGCCTCTTCTTCCAACCTGTTTATTACAATAGCCTGCACATAGCTATCATCGCAAAATCACAATGTCATGACATTACAACACCAATGACTCGAAGATCTGGTAGTCAGATGAGTCATTCCATGGCTGCAATAAGAGGTCCTGAGGTCCAGATGGCACTTGGAGAAGTAAACCATTAGCTGAATATTAGGTTTTGAATTTTTCACAATTTGGTTTTGTCACTTTCATCCCGTTTATGACTCACCAAAAAGGTAGCTGGGCATATTTCATTTTTGTTTCATTTAAATCCTTGCAAATTAAATTGTTTGAATTAATGTGGAACTGCAAATGGCAGTAAATTCAACTCACACTTGATCTTCTGAGGATCAATCTGCTCATTTCTAGCTATGACAAGTGACTTCAATTATACTGAATGTTAGTTTGAGCTGTAAATAAAGTTTGTAGTAGGTCTGTAGTAGTTTAAAACACTATTGGTCTATTAAGAATATACGACTCAGCAGGCTTCCTTGAATATGCCGCAGTAAAGCCTTATTCAACCGTCTCTGCGTTACAGATGACTGAATTACGATAACATAGCAGAACTCAGTGTTCAAAAATCGCAACACATTCCATTTAACAACTTAAACACTACCCAGTTAAAAATACATTTTCTAGAACAGTAGCTACAGAGTACTGCCTGTGGGGAGTGTGGTTTTCACAACTGCTGCTGCCCCAAAACAATGTACTGGAGCTATTTTCCTTGTACTTGTTCTTTAGCTGGTGTATAACTCAGTGGCAGAACAGTCTTCATAAATGTACCTCAAGTGCTGTGTGCCTCATTCAGTTAAATTTCTTATAATCCCTGATTTTTTTTATTTTTTAAACAAGACAGATACTTTGATTTTTAGACATTTGAAAAAAAAACCCACTGTTGAAGGTATAACTAATTCAAATATTGGTAAAATGCCATCAGAATACTGAAGCTGAAAACAAAAATCAAGAGACAGATTTCAATGCTTAAAACATAAATATTGAATGACAGAAGTAAAGCAAGAGGAATTTCAAGGTGAAATGTTCAATTCCCTGTTTTGCATTAGAGAAGAAAAGCAAAGCAATTTAACAAGTCATTTTCTTCATGATACAGCAGCGCTGGCAAATCCTGGAAGACGGATTTAATTTCTATATTCTTAGTAAAGTCATTACACAGAAATGATTCGTACTGCTTGCAGCAGGGAAATTCATCGGCCAACGGAGAAGTAAGTATCACATGCCTTTGAAACATGAAGAAATTAAAATCAAATGAGTCTTTCTTTAATATTATATGCTAATTTAAAAGGTTACATGGGTTTGGAGGTTTTACATGTCTTTTTCACATCATCCAAATAAACATTTGTTGGAAGTTCCCCCATTGATGGCTCAGCCCGCGTGTGAATCAGCTTTCCAATGAATCATTTCAGTCAAGTAGCTTAATGGCAAGAAAATGAAGTACGTGCAGAAAGATTAAGTAGAGGCAAGTATTGGAAGCTAAAACTCTGTTGGAAAAAAGAAATAGCATTTAAAAGATGCAGTGACATAGTGTTCACAAGGGTGGATTACATGAAAAAATCCATTTAATATGTACACACACTGCATTCATGAATTAACTTCATACACATATACAAATATTTCTTACATATACTGTATGTACTGCATTCATACATGCAAGTAGTAATTTACTGCATACACAAAAATAGCCATTGTATAAAGTTGGTATAAATAGATAAACAAATAAGATATGTACAAAAATATTTACAGATGCTTCTCACAAAATTAGAATATCATCAAAAAGTTCGTTTATTTCAGGTTTTCAAAAACAAAATGTGAAACTCATATTATATACAGTCATTTCAAACAGAGTGATCTATTTCAAGTGTTTATTTATGTTAATGTTGATGATTATGGCTTACATCCAATGAAAACCAAAAGTCATTATCTCAGTAAATTATAATACTTTATAACACCAGCTTGAAAAATGATTTTAAAATCCAAAATGTTGGCCTACTGAAATGTACAGTGGGTACGGAAAGTATTCAGACCCCTTTAAATTTTTCACTCTTTGTTTCATTGCAGCTATTTGGTAAATTCAAAAAAGTTCATTTTTTTTCTCATTAATGTACACTGCACCCCATCTTGACCAAAGAAAAAAATAAGAAATGTAGACATTTTTGCAAATTTATTAAAAAAGAAAAACTGAAATATCACATGGTCATAAGTATTCAGCTCCTTTACTCAGATTTGGGTAGAAGCACCCTTTTGACCTAGTACAGAAATGAGTCTTCTTGGGAATGATGCACCAAGTTTTTCATACCTGGATTTGGGGATTATCTGCCATTCTTCCTTGCAGATCCTCTCCAGTTCCGTCAGGTTGGAAGGTGAAAGTTGGTGGACAGGAAAGATGTATATCTTTGTACCGTGTTAGCCAGTAGATAGAAAAATATTTAGAATTGAGAGTCCTCAGTGGTTGATGCCTTTTAATGGCTAACTGAAAAGAAGGTAACAAATTGCAAGCTTTCGAGACTACTCAGGTCTCTTCATCAGGCAAAAACTAATACAATGTATAAATATGTGATTCTTCAGATGTTGTATTAGTCTTTGCCTGAAGAAGAAACCTGAGTAGTCTCGAAAGCTTGCAATTTGTTACCATCTTTTCAGTTAGCCATTAAAAGGTATCAACCACTGAGGACTCTCAATTCTAAATATTTTTTGTTGGTGGACAGCCATTTTCAGGTCTCTCCAGAGATGCTCAATTGTGTTTAGGTCAGGGCTCTGGCTGGGTCAGTCAAGAATCGTCACAGAGTTGTTTTGAAGCCACTCCTTTGTTATTTTAGCTGTGTGCTTAGGGTCATTGTCTTGTTGGAAGGTGAACCTTCGGCCAAGTCTGAGGTCCAAAGCAGTCTGGAAGTGGTTTTCATCCAGGATATCTCTGTACTTGGCTGCTTTCATGTTTCCTTCAATTGCAAGGGGGGTGATAAAGTTGAGTTTTCACAGGGCTTTTAAAGGGTAAAATTCTGGATATCCTAACATCTAATCTAAAAGATTAGAAGGCAGTATTGATGGGCAAACGGGCTCAGATAACGTCTTACCAGACCACACTCAGGTGTTATCCGAGTATCTTGGGTGTGCTCTGTGGCTGCATGATTTGCGGTTGTTAGACAGCCTCAACACATGTGGGAATTCCCTAACAAACAAGCAATCCCTGCATGTGTTCAGGCTGTCTAACAGCCACAAATCATGCAGCCACGAGGACTCGAACATAATATACGGCCATGCCCAAGATACACGGGTAACACTCGAGCATGGTCAGATAAGACGTTATCTAAGCACATTCGCCCAACACTAGAAGGTGGTAGTTTGTGGAAATTAAGGTGATCCAAGGTTGCCACAGTTGTATAAAGGTAGTAATAAAGAAATTAAACAATACAGCTATTATAATCCATAATTCTCCAATACGTTCTACTACTAGTTAAATGTCAACTATGTAACAGCTTTATAAAATTGTGCTTTACTTCAACTAAATGAAGCCCATACTAAGCCTGAAAATATTATTAGTATATACTATAAGACATTGTTCTATAGATGAAATATTCTCCAAGAAACTTGATGCCTGGAGTTCTCCTGCGGAAGAATTATCTTAGAGAACTATATTGATAAAGGAAAGATGTATATCTTAGTACCGTATTAACCAGTAGATAGAAAAATATTTAGAATTGAGAGTCCTCAGTGGTTGATACCTTTTAATGGCTAACTGAAAAGATGGTAACAAATTGCAAGCTTTCGAGACTACTCAGGTCTCTTCATCAGGCAAAGACTAATACAATGTATAAATATGTGATTCTTCAGATGTTGTATTAGTCTTTACCTGAAGAAGAGACCTGAGTAGTCTCGAAAGCTTGCAATTTGTTACCATCTTTTCAGTTAGCCATTAAAAGGTATCAACCACTGAGGACTCTCAATTTAAATATTTTTTGTTGATGGACAGCCATTTTCAGGTCTCTCCAGAGATGCTCAATTGTGTTTAGGTCAGGGCTCTGGCTGGGTCAGTCAAGAATCGTCACAGAGTTGTTTTGAAGCCACTCCTTTGTTATTTTAGCTGTGTGCTTAGGGTCATTGTCTTGTTGGAAGGTGAACCTTCGGCCAAGTCTGAGGTCCAGAGCAGTCTGGAAGTGGTTTTCATCCAGGATATCTCTGTACTTGGCTGCTTTCATGTTTCCTTCAATTGCAAGGGGGGTGATAAAGTTGAGTTTTCACAGGGCTTTTAAAGGGGTAAAATTCTGGATATCCTAACATCTAATCTAAAAGATAGAAGGCAGTATTGATGGGCAAACGGGCTCAGATAACGTCTTATCAGACCACACTCAGGTGTTATCCGAGTATCTTGTGTGTACTCTGTGGCTGCATGATTTGCGGTTGTTAGACAGCCTCAACACATGTGGGAATTCCCTAACAAACAAGCAATCCCTGCATGTGTTCAGGCTGTCTAACAGCCACAAATCATGCAGCCACGAGGACTCGAACATAATATACGGCCATGCCCAAGATACACGGGTAACACTCGAGCATAGTCAGATAAGACGTTATCTAAGCACATTCGCCCAACATTAGAAGGTGGTGGTTTGTGGAAATTAAGGTGATCCAAGGTTGCCACAGTTGTATAAAGGTAGTAATAAAGAAATTAAACAATACAGCTATTATAATCCATAATTCTCCAATACGTTCTACTACCAGTTAAATGTAAACTATGTAACAGCTTTATAAAATCGTGCTTTACTTCAGCTAAATGAAGCCCATACTAAGTCTGAAAATATTATTAGTATATACTGTAAGACATTGTTCTATAAAGGAAATATTCTCCAAGAAACATGATGCCTGGAGTTCTCCTGCAGAAGAATTATCTTAGAGAACTATATTGATACAGGAAAGATGTATATCTTAGTACCGTATTAACCAGTAGATAGAAAAATATTTAGAATTGAGAGTCCTCAGTGGTTGATACCTTTTAATGGCTAACTGAAAAGATGGTAACAAATTGCAAGCTTTCAAGACTACTCAGGTCTCTTCATCAGGCAAAGACTAATACAATGTATAAATATGTGATTCTTCAGATGTTGTATTAGTCTTTACCTGAAGAAGAGACCTGAGTAGTCTCGAAAGCTTGCAATTTGTTACCATCTTTTCAGTTAGCCATTAAAAGGTATCAACCACTGAGGACTCTCAATTCTAAATATTTTTTGTTGGTGGACAGCCATTTTCAGGTCTCCCCAGAGATGCTCAATTGTGTTTAGGTCAGGGCTCTGGCTGGGTCAGTCAAGAATGGTCACAGAGTTGTTTTGAAGCCACTCCTTTGTTATTTTAGCTGTGTGCTTAGGGTCATTGTCTTGTTGGAAGGTGAACCTTCGGCCAAGTCTGAGGTCCAGAGCAGTCTGGAAGTGGTTTTCATCCAGGATATCTCTGTACTTGGCTGCTTTCATGTTTCCTTCAATTGCAAGGGGGGTGATAAAGTTGAGTTTTCACAGGGCTTTTAAAGGGGTAAAATTCTGGATATCCTAACATCTAATCTAAAAGATTAGAAGGCAGTATTGATGGGCAAACGGGCTCAGATAACGTCTTACCAGACCACACTCAGGTGTTATCCGAGTATCTTGGGTGTGCTCTGTGGCTGCATGATTTGCGGTTGTTAGACAGCCTCAACACATGTGGGAATTCCCTAACAAACAAGCAATCCCTGCATGTGTTCAGGCTGTCTAACAGCCACAAATCATGCAGCCACGAGGACTCGAACATAATATACGGCCATGCCCAAGATACACGGGTAACACTCGAGCATGGTCAGATAAGACGTTATCTAAGCACATTCGCCCAACACTAGAAGGTGGTAGTTTGTGGAAATTAAGGTGATCCAAGGTTGCCACAGTTGTATAAAGGTAGTAATAAAGAAATTAAACAATACAGCTATTATAATCCATAATTCTCCAATACGTTCTACTACTAGTTAAATGTCAACTATGTAACAGCTTTATAAAATTGTGCTTTACTTCAACTAAATGAAGCCCATACTAAGCCTGAAAATATTATTAGTATATACTATAAGACATTGTTCTATAGATGAAATATTCTCCAAGAAACTTGATGCCTGGAGTTCTCCTGCGGAAGAATTATCTTAGAGAACTATATTGATAAAGGAAAGATGTATATCTTAGTACCGTATTAACCAGTAGATAGAAAAATATTTAGAATTGAGAGTCCTCAGTGGTTGATACCTTTTAATGGCTAACTGAAAAGATGGTAACAAATTGCAAGCTTTCGAGACTACTCAGGTCTCTTCATCAGGCAAAGACTAATACAATGTATAAATATGTGATTCTTCAGTAGTGTTGAGCATTCCGATACCGCAAGTATCGGGTATCGGCCGATATTCGCGTTATCGGAATTCCGATACTTAATTCCGATACTTTTTCCATATCGTATACCGGAATCGGAAGTTCCCATAATTCTTTGAGAGGCAATGTGATTTTAGTCAGCCAATGAGGAATCCTACGAAGTGTGGGCACATCCTGTAATGATGCGGTCATCTTAACTAATGGCATGGCTGTGATTGGCTGCTGAAATGATGTCAGAATGCACTATAAAAGGCGCCGCAGCCATTTTAGCGTCACTGTGCTGTGAACTCAGTTAGGGACAGAACGCTGCTGTGCTGACTCTGAGGGACAGTTAGATATTGCGATTTTGTGTACTACTGTGCTTGAGGCAGGCTAGTTTACCAACCGCTGTGTAAAGCTTCATTTTGCCAGTGTTGTTTTAACAGCTCTGTGCAAGGTGTGTGTGTGACAGTGCAGGTGACGCTGCAGTTTGCTCTGCATCCACCGCTGTTTGTAGGCATCTGCACGTGTCACTTTTTTTTTTTTTTTTTTTTATTTTATTTAGTGGAATTGGTGCAGCTCCATTATATTAGAAAAAAATCAAATCTATTAGTGTGACGTGCTTCCATCCGTATACAATACATTGGTTGCAAACACTATAGAAGTACAGAAAGGAGCTTTTCACAGATTGTGGACAGTTGTGTTTCAGTGTTCACTTCAGTCTGTGTTTTTTACTTTTTTGAGTGCAGATCACGCTCCAGTTACATGTTCAAGCACTGCTGCTTGTACTCTGCTGAGCGTGTCTCAGTGGCTCATCATTTTCATTTATCTCCAATTGGTTCTGCTACATTCCATTTAAAATAAATCTAATCTATTAGTGTGACGCGCTTCCATCCGTATACAATACATTGGTTGCAAACACTATAGAAGTACAGAAAGGAGCTTTTCACAGATTGTGGACAGTTGTGTTTCAGTGTTCACTTCAGTCTGTGTTTTTTACTTTTTTGAGTGCAGATCACGCTCCAGTTACATGTTCAAGCACTGCTGCTTGTACTCTGCTGAGCGTGTCTCAGTGGCTCATCCTTTTCATTTATCTCCAATTGGTTCTGCTACATTCCATTTAAAATAAATCTAATCTATTAGTGTGACGCGCTTCCATCCGTATACAATACATTGGTTGCAAACACTATAGAAGTACAGAAAGGAGCTTTTCACAGATTGTGGACAGTTGTGTTTCAGTGTTCACTTCAGTCTGTGTTTTTTACTTTTTTTAGTGCAGATCACGCTCCAGTTACATGTTCAAGCACTGCTGCTTGTACTCTGCTGAGCGTGTCTCAGTGGCTCATCCTTTTCATTTATCTCCAATTGGTTCTGCTACATTCCATTTAAAATAAATCTAATCTATTAGTGTGACGCGCTTCCATCCGTATACAATACATTGGTTGCAAACACTATAGAAGTACAGAAAGGAGCTTTTCACAGATTGTGGACAGTTGTGTTTCAGTGTTCACTTCAGTCTGTGTTTTTTACTTTTTTTAGTGCAGATCACGCTCCAGTTACATGTTCAAGCACTGCTGCTTGTACTCTGCTGAGCGTGTCTCAGTGGCTCATCCTTTTCATTTATCTCCAATTGGTTCTGCTACATTCCATTTAAAATAAATCTAATCTATTAGTGTGACGCGCTTCCATCCGTATACAATACATTGGTTGCAAACACTATAGAAGTACAGAAAGGAGCTTTTCACAGATTGTGGACAGTTGTGTTTCAGTGTTCACTTCAGTCTGTGTTTTTTACTTTTTTTAGTGCAGATCACGCTCCAGTTACATGTTCAAGCACTGCTGCTTGTACTCTGCTGAGCGTGTCTCAGTGGCTCATCCTTTTCATTTATCTCCAATTGGTTCTGCTACATTCCATTTAAAATAAATCTAATCTATTAGTGTGACGCGCTTCCATCCGTATACAATACATTGGTTGCAAACACTATAGAAGTACAGAAAGGAGCTTTTCACAGATTGTGGACAGTTGTGTTTCAGTGTTCACTTCAGTCTGTGTTTTTTACTTTTTTTAGTGCAGATCACGCTCCAGTTACATGTTCAAGCACTGCTGCTTGTACTCTGCTGAGCGTGTCTCAGTGGCTCATCCTTTTCATTTATCTCCAATTGGTTCTGCTACATTCCATTTAAAATAAATCTAATCTATTAGTGTGACGCGCTTCCATCCGTATACAATACATTGGTTGCAAACACTATAGAAGTACAGAAAGGAGCTTTTCACAGATTGTGGACAGTTGTGTTTCAGTGTTCACTTCAGTCTGTGTTTTTTACTTTTTTTAGTGCAGATCACGCTCCAGTTACATGTTCAAGCACTGCTGCTTGTACTCTGCTGAGCGTGTCTCAGTGGCTCATCCTTTTCATTTATCTCCAATTGGTTCTGCTACATTCCATTTAAAATAAATCTAATCTATTAGTGTGACGCGCTTCCATCCGTATACAATACATTGGTTGCAAACAATATAGAAGTACACAAACGGGCCTTTCACAGCTACTGAACATGGGTTTTTAATTTTTAACTAAAATATGTATTTTTTCAAATGACACAAATATAAGTAATGTTGAAGAGGAATAGTCCTACATCCATTGTTTGCACAATATTACAGGTGTACATCATGTCCCTTAATCAACAATGTATTATTATATTTACTTGTATGCTTTTATTTAAAAGCCAAGAACACAGAAGGATAACCTTCGCACTGCAGCTGTTGTCAAAGTTCAACCCACATTATGCACTTCCAACATTGCAGCATTTGAGGCATGATGTGAGTTGGATTGGTCAAAGTTATGGAGTGAGAAGGTTCACCATCAGTACCCTATAGCATAAGTATGCTTTTGTGTTAGCATTTGTGTTAGACATGTGGATATCTGCCATAATATGTCACAATTATTTAGTTACAGATTTGTTACCAACACTAATCATTGAATGGTTTTAAATTTGACGTTTCACTTGTTTACAGCTTAGAAATAAGGGTGTAGCCTGATATCTATGTGTAGCACTAGCCACTTTAACATGTCATGTTTTTTTAAACATGTGTAGCTAGGTAGCAGTAATTTTTGCCGGACACACAGCAGGGGAACAGCAGGCGTTACTGAACCCCACTATCACTATAGCTTGTGTATTGGTCTGTGGACACGACACTTCTGAGCAGCAACTGGCAGTGTTGTAGCCCAGGGAGTATAGCTCAGGTGGTAGAAAGATGAACATAACAGGAGACATGGAAAACGTTGTCAACCAGTTAGTTAATCTGAAACCGGACAGGCAAATTCAGGCGAGATCCATGCCTAGTTCATTTTCAGAAAAGTAAGCCGTTCTACATTATCGTAGGATAGTTGCATGCAACGGTCTGTTAGTACACCACCTGCAGCAGTAAAGACGCGCTCCGATAATACACTGCCAGCAGATCAAGCCAGCACCTCCAATGCATACTGGCTAAGCTCTGGCCATGTATCCAGCTTAGAGACACAAAACTTGAATGGGGAAGAGCCATCTGGGAGTACACTGAGAGGGCAAGACATGTAGTCTGTCACCATCTTACGGAAATGTTGCCTCCTGCTGACTGGAGCCGTCTCGGATGGTGTAGACATTGGTGGCGCTGCCACAAAACTTCGACACATTTGGAACATACTGTTCTTGCCCTGTGCAGAGGCGCTGCTTGTGCTCCCTCTTGTTGCAGAGCTGTCTCCACTGCCTCGACGCACAGAGCTGCTTTGTAAATCAGTAGCAGCAGCAGTGCTCTCGGCTGGAATGGAGAACATTATGGATTGCACCAGTGTGTCTTGGTACTTCCGCATTTTACGCTCCCGGTTCAACGGTGTGATGAGGCTTTGTAAGTTGTCCCGGTAGCGAGGGTCTAGGAGGGTGTACACCCAATAATCAGACGTGGTGTGAATGTGTTCGATGCGGCGGTCGTTTCTCAGCCACTGCAGCATGAAATCAACCATGTGCTGCAGACTCCCAACTGGCCAAGAAACGTTGTCCCCTGCAAGAGGCGTCATCTCCGCCTGCTGTGCATCACCCCACCCTTGGTCTACATACTGACTAGAGCATTGTCTACCTCCCTCTGGAGCGATGTCTTCCTCCTCCATTGACTCCTCCTCATCCTCCTCACAAAGTCCTTCAAATACATATAAATTTACAAAATTTAAAACTCAAAATTTAAAAACTTTGTATCATAATTCTGTAACATCAGTTTATGGAAACACAATAGCATTACAAAAGGATAGACAAAAAATGTACATTATGTGCTTTGTAAATACATTAAAAGTTTGTAATGGTTATGAAAATATAGACAGCGACTCTGGAGGTTCAATTGTTGATACAGCATGGTACTTTGAAAGTCCTCCAGCCCTTTGTGAGGAACCACGTTGCGCTGACTGTCCAGAAGGTGATGGAATTTGTGACTCCTCATCTCCCACCTCTTCCAAAACCTCATGCCTTAGTGCTTGCAGTGTTTTTTGAAGCAGGCAGATAAGGGGGACAGTCAGGCTGACTAGTGCATCATCTGCACTCGCCATCCGCGTTGACTCATCAAACGCACGCAAAACGTGGCAGATATCCTTCATAGAGTTATTCGCCACTCATTACACTGGCAGTGGCTGCCCATTCATTATAGGATCCAATTCTAATTACTGGTTCTCACCAACATAGCTCTCCACAGCGCAGCACCCCCCTACATCTCCTCCCTTATTTATATTTATCGGCCTAACCGACTGCTGCACTCTGCAAACGACCTTCGACTAACCTCTGCACTAATCCGTACCTCCCACTCCCAACTCTAAGACTTCACCCGCGCTGCGCCAATCCTCTGGAATGCTCTACCCAAGAAATTAGGACTATCCGCAATTTGGATGGTTTCAGGCGCTCCCTCAAAACACATTTGTTCACAGTGGCCTATCACATTCACTAATCAAAGTCATTCTATGTGTAATTCTGTGTGTGTAGCCCATTCACTATCTCCATGCATCCCTCACTTCCTTAAAATGGCTGGACCATCATTGTAAAAACACCATTGTATATAAACACCTGTACTTTGTATCTCCCACACCTCATTGTAGATTGTAAGCTTTCACCAGCAGGGGCGGCTGATTTTGCTTTAATTATTGTATTGTTAACGTTGTTACTTATGACTCGTGTTTTGAAACTGTTAAACTGTAAAGCACTGCGAAATATTATGGCGCTATATAAATAAATAATATTATTATTCTTATTATAGAGGCCCACTCAGTAGTGGTGAAGTGTGAACGCCGCAAATTGCGAGTTGACTGCGCCTGATGCAGCTGATACTCCATTACTGTTGGCTGCTGCTCACACAACCGCTCCAACATATGTAACGAGGAATTCCACCTGGTGGGTACGTCACATATAATGCGATGTTCATGAAGGTGAAATCTGCATTGCAGAGCTGCAATCAGCGATCTGGCCATGCTGGAACGTCGCAAGTGAGCGCACTCTAGGCGGACCTTGTGCAGCAGTGCATCAAGATCCGGATAGTCCTCAAAAAACTCTGCACGACCAAGTTGAGCACATATGACAGACATGGTATGTGAGTGAGGTTGCCAAGGCCCAGAGCTGACACCAGATTTCGGCCATTGTCACACACTACCAAGCCTGCCTGTAGATTCTCTTCCAAAAACCACACGTCGCTCTCCTGCTTTATGGCATTACAGAGCTCCTGCGCTGTGTGGCTAAGATTCCCCATGGAAATTAATTTCAGGATGGCCTGTTGACATTTGGACACGGCTGTGCTCATATCGGTCGCAACAGGTAAACGTTCACGGGTCCATGTGGAGGTAGACCGTGACGGCTCCTGCAGCGATGATTCTGAGGAACTGGAATAGGAGGAGGAATCAATGTGTACAGACTTGATTCCTGCAATCCTTGGAGTTGGCAGAACACGTACAGCGCCACTCGCAAGATCAGTACCCGGCTGCACAACATTGACCCAATGGGCAGTGAGGGAAAGGTATTGTCCCTGGCCATGGGTGTTAGAACCCTCTTGTTAGGTTTTGTTTCAGTTTGCTGGTCACATGACCTTTTTTCCCTATTTAGTCTGGCTCCGCCCTTCTGGCTTTGCTTGACTTCATTGTATTATCTACTGTTAAGCTAGCCGGGTGCTTAGGTGCCTTAATCTGTGAGTTTTGCTTGATGTTAGGATCACAAAGTATTTATTTTTCTGTTTAATTATCCATGCTACAATTTATGTTAGGAGGTGTCCACCTTTTCTCCCAGTCCCTAGATCTTGTAGGGATTACTCCCTCGCAACTATAGGTCTTCGTTCACACTAGATGAGGACTTTAGCGGGTCTGGTCGCAGGATCAGGTTCCCCGTTACATCGTAGGGATTCAGCTTAGTTGTATTGTAGGGACAGAATTCCCTTCTTTCCTTACTGGTTGTAGCAGATCATAACAATGGGTACTGGTCCACGCATCGGTGGTCAGGTGGACCTTGCTACTGAGGGCTTTTAGTAGCGCATGTTTAATTTTTCCCTCAACATGCTTTTGCAGACCAGGGACGGCTTGCCTGCTGAAATGAAATCGGCTTGGCACATTGTATTGTGGGATTGACAATGATATTCAGTTACGGAAACTGTCTGTCTCCACCAGCCTGAATCACAGCATTTCAAGGGACAGGAGTTTTGCAATGCCAGCATTCAGAGCCTGTGCTCGTGCATGGTTTGCGGAGTATGGCCGTCTTTTATCCCATGCCTGTGCTACCGCTGGCTGTTTTGTGGCCTGGGAGTGTGAGGATGACAGGGAACTTGCTGCTGTGTGTGGAATAACAGTTTGTCTCTGGACAACAGTGGCCGAGGTTCTTCCATGGCGATCCTGTGAGGAAGCATAACCAGCTGTGTGTGAGCTCGATGAAGAGGCTTCAACACAACCTGAAGATGTAGGTGCTGCTGTAGGTTGGCCTACATCTCCAGTGTGTCTTTGTAACTCAACTACGTGCTTTGTCCGCACATGTTTCCACATATTTGTGGTATTGAGGTGACTGACACTTTTAGCTATTTTTAATTTTTGATTACACAGCTTGCATTTCACATAGCAAATATCATGTGCAAGTGTGTGAAAAAAGGACCACGCAGTGCAAGTCCTGGGAGCGCACGTTTTGACTTTTGGAAGACAACTGCTCCGAACAGGTGCCAAACTGGAGGCTACAGGCAACCGAGTCTGCAGCCTAACTCTCCCTCCTGTTTGTACCGTTGGGGCAATGTCTTCCTCTATCTTCCTTCTATCACTAACCATTTCTCTAGGCCTCTCCCAGCTTTCAACCAAAGTACTGGTTCTCACCCACAAAGCTCTCCACAGTGCAGCACCCCTCCTACATCTCCTCCCTCATTTCTATCTATCGGCCTAACCGACTGCTGCGCTCTGCAAACGACTTTCGACTAACCTCTGCACTAATACGTACCTCCCACTCCCGACTCCAAGACTTCTCCTGCTCTACGCCAATCCTCTGGAATGCTGTACCCCAAGAAATTAGGACTATCCACAATTTGCATGGTTTCAGGCGCTCCCTCAAAACACATTTGTTCAGAGCGGCCTATCACATTCACTAATCAAAGTCATTCTATGTATTCTGTGTAAGTGTGTGTGTGTCTCTAGCCCATTCACTATCTCCATCCCTCAGTCCCTTAAGATGGCTGGAACATCATTGTAAATGCACCATTGTATATAAACACCTATACTTTGTATCTCCCCATCTCATTGTACATTGTAAGCTGTCACGAGCAGGGGCGACTTAATTAGCTTAAATTATTGTATTGTTAACGTTGTTACTTATGACTTGTGTTCTGAAACTGCTAAACTGTAAAGCGCTGCGGAATATGATGGCGCTATATAAATCAATATTATTATTATTCCTCTGAGCTGCTCCCACCACCTTCCTGTTCTTCATGCCATGTTGGGTATTGGACCTCATCATCTCCACTACCCTCTTCCAACACCTGCTGTTGGGTGGTCTGGCCAGCACCATGCTCAACAGAAACTGGCACCTGGGTCTCATCATCATCATCAGATGCGTTCTGCGGTGTGCTGACCATCGGCACTGTCTCACCCGCCTCTTCAGATTCAGAGAGACACAGCTGTTGCGCATCACTGCATACTCCCTCTTCTTCACATTACAGAATGCTGCTTGGCTGGGCCCCTGTTTGCAAGCCAATAGATTCTGAGAACAGAAGCAGACACTCAGCTGGCTCCTGTACAGAACTCTCTGACTGCCTGGGCAATTTGCCAGGCGGTGAAGAGACAGATGGTTGCCCAACAGTGCTGTGGTCCTGAGAGGAGGTGGAAGCAATTGAAGTCGATGCATTGGCTGAGATCCAAACAACAACGGCTTCAGTTTGTTCTTCCCGCAGCAGGGGGGTACTCCGAGCTCCTACAAAAGTGCGCATAAAGGAACGCTCACGGCCCGGGGAAAACTGGTGGATGCTGTGTCACTGGGGGCCGCAGCAGCCACAGAATCCCACGTCCTCTCCCTGAAGAAACTCCACGACCACGTGCCTTACTCCCTGCCTTCTTCATCTTGGTAGATTGATAAAGAAAGTCTGAAAAGTTATAAGGCCTAAGTGTGGTTATTCGCAGAGACTGCAGTGAACACTGCACACAACTGTTCAGTAGGTGTGAAAGGCCCCTTTGTGTACTTCTATAGTGTTTGCAACCAATGTATTGTATACGGATGGAAGCGCGTCACACTAATAGATTTTATTTATTTGTAATAGAATGGAGCAGCAACAATTAGAGAAAAATTTCAAGGATGTGCCAGTGACACACGCTCAGCAGACTACAACCAGCAGTGGTTGAAGAACTAACTGGAGCGTGATCTGCACTCCAAAAAGGAAAACCTCAGACTACAGTGAACACTGCACACAACTGTTCACTACCCAACGCGTCTCAGCAGGAAGGCAGTCTGTGCGTCAAAACAAAGGCGCAAGCATACATCCACGTACCCTGTTTATAAAGCTATATAAAAAAAATTATGTAGTAGTGACGCACACTTTATTGAGGTACAGTATTACATCGCCATTCACCATCTGTGGCTATGCAGTCTCATCTATATATACCTTATCTATCCGTTGTCATGCTTGCAAGTCGACAGTCAGGCATAAATAGCAATTTTCACTATGCACTATGCACTTTTTAAAGGTTATGTTTGTTAATAAACATGATTATTGCCACATATTATGAGTATTACATGATGGAAATTGTATAATTTTGTATAAACTGTTTAGTGACATTATTCAGCAAATGTAACATTTTAGTAATGTCACAGATAACTTGTAATGCTGATGATGATGTTTTGAAGTCAGACATTCATTGTCTATACAATAAAAATGGTGTACATACTGTTACTTATCCATCATTAATGGATTCAGATATGTACTTGTATGCTTTTATGTACAACCGTATAGCAGATTCCTTAACTAATTTATTTTGTGGTTTGCATTGCTGTTCAACATGTTAATGTATGTGTTTATGTTTGTCAATTCTTTATTTATCTAGATATTAGTTTAAATGAAATCATCATCTTATGGTAGTAAAGGTTATCTTTCTCTTGTTTGAAGTATAGACATTTAAAATTGACAGGTAACAAGGAAATTACTTGATCTAGTATTTAAACATCCTCCTTGACCCTGGGCTCCAACACGCCAGTTGTTGCTCGGAAGTGCTGTTAGCACAGTCAACACTTGCTCCTGTGTTACTGGGGTTCAGTAACGTCAGCTGGTCCTCGGTTGTGCCATTGGCTCTTTTCCTTCTGCTGCCCCTCCGGGTTCCAGCACAGTCAGCTGGTCCTCGTTACTTGCATTGGCTCTTGTACCTTCTGCTACCCGTCCGGGTTCCAGTACCGTCAACTGGTTCTCCGCAGTGCCTTTGGCCTAGGTGCCTCCATCTCGGTATCCGAGTTCCAGCAACGTCTGCTGGTCCTTGGTAGTGCTTTGGAGCACAGGTACCTCCTGCTTAGTAACCGTGTCCCAGTAACGTCAGCTGGTCCTCGGTTGTGCCATTGGCTCTTTTCCTTCTGCTGCCCCTCCGGGTTCCAGTACCGTCAACTGGTTCTCCGCAGTGCCTTTGGCCTAGGTGCCTCCATCTCGGTATCCGAGTTCCAGCAACGTCTGCTGGTCCTTGGTAGTGCTTTGGAGCACAGGTACCTCCTGCTTAGTAACCGTGTCCCGTAACATCAGCTGGTACAAGATTGTGCTACAAATACAAGATACGGAACAAGAGACACAAGAACAATAAGCAGAAGATCTAAAAGCAGAAGAACATGAAGTATAAGACCAAAATGAAGAGCAAAATATATGCTCTAAATTCTAAGCAGAAGAAGACTAAGCAGTGTATGGGGGTGAGTCCGTTCCTCCTCGTGGTGCCCCTGGAAAATGCCTGCTGCTGCAGGCTAAACTGAACACGGACAAATACTGTTGTAATTTAAATCTTTTGTGACAGCAAGAACGGAAGGATGAAAAATTCATACTTTGACAGATTACAAGTACAGGATTCTCTGTCACAAATAAGAATATGATGAAGAAGATGAAGCAGAATATGAATAAGAATAATAGTTTAATAAGAAGAATATGAGTAATGTTAACAAAGATGAATAGCAAGAAGTTTAAGAAGAAGATAAAGAAGGTGAAGATGAAGAATAATTTGATGAAAAAGATGATGCTGCAGAAGATTATGAAGGAGAAAGTGTGTGAAAAGTTAAAAAGGTGAAGATGAAGAGCATGGAAGTTGTGTAATATACATATTTGCCAAAATATAAAAAACGTTAACATTGTCAATTTCTTCGTCAATCCGAACATCTTTAAAAAAAAAAATATTTATGCTATTCCATTTGATTGGGTTAAACATCTATGCCTTTAATGTCTCCTCAACCTTCCCCAATACATTCTACATTACTCTTTCTTGTTTTCCTTCATGTACAATTAACCAACAAGGCAAGAATGGGTTTTTTTTAATTTCGATATTTTGTTCCATAGACTTACATGGGACTTCCGGTATCGGTATCGGGTATCGCCGATATTTTAGTGATATCGGCGATACCATTCCGATTCCGATACTTTAGGATATCGGAAAGTATCGCTCAACTCTATTCTTCAGATGTTGTATTAGTCTTTACCTGAAGAAGAGACCTGAGTAGTCTCGAAAGCTTGCAATTTGTTACCATCTTTTCAGTTAGCCATTAAAAGGTATCAACCACTGAGGACTCTCAATTTTAAATATTTTTTGTTGATGGACAGCCATTTTCAGGTCTCTCCAGAGATGCTCAATTGTGTTTAGGTCAGGGCTCTGGCTGGGTCAGTCAAGAATCGTCACAGAGTTGTTTTGAAGCCACTCCTTTGTTATTTTAGCTGTGTGCTTAGGGTCATTGTCTTGTTGGAAGGTGAACCTTCGGCCAAGTCTGAGGTCCAGAGCAGTCTGGAAGTGGTTTTCATCCAGGATATCTCTGTACTTGGCTGCTTTCATGTTTCCTTCAATTGCAAGGGGGGTGATAAAGTTGAGTTTTCACAGGGCTTTTAAAGGGGTAAAATTCTGGATATCCTAACATCTAATCTAAAAGATAAGAAGGCAGTATTGATGGGCAAACGGGCTCAGATAACGTCTTATCAGACCACACTCAGGTGTTATCCGAGTATCTTGTGTGTACTCTGTGGCTGCATGATTTGCGGTTGTTAGACAGCCTCAACACATGTGGGAATTCCCTAACAAACAAGCAATCCCTGCATGTGTTCAGGCTGTCTAACAGCCACAAATCATGCAGCCACGAGGACTCGAACATAATATACGGCCATGCCCAAGATACACGGGTAACACTCGAGCATAGTCAGATAAGACGTTATCTAAGCACATTCGCCCAACATTAGAAGGTGGTAGTTTGTGGAAATTAAGGTGATCCAAGGTTGCCACAGTTGTATAAAGGTAGTAATAAAGAAATTAAACAATACAGATATTATAATCCATAATTCTCCAATACGTTCTACTACTAGTTAAATGTCAACTATGTAACAGCTTTATAAAATCGTGCTTTACTTCAGCTAAATGAAGCCCATACTAAGCCTGAAAATATTATTAGTATATACTGTAAGACATTGTTCTATAGATGAAATATTCTCCAAGAAACATGATGCCTGGAGTTCTCCTGCGGAAGAATTATCTTAGAGAACTATATTGATACAGGAAAGATGTATATCTTAGTACCGTATTAACCAGTAGATAGAAAAATATTTAGAATTGAGAGTCCTCAGTGGTTGATACCTTTTAATGGCTAACTGAAAAGATGGTAACAAATTGCAAGCTTTCGAGACTACTCAGGTCTCTTCATCAGGCAAAGACTAAAGGTACTGCCACACTAAACAATCCCGCTAGCGATCTCGTTAGCGTTGCATACTAATGCGATCGCTAGCGGGATCGTTTCTATATCGCTAAATGCGGCCACATTTAGCGATATAGTTAACGACGCTATCGCCGTTAGCGATCTTCTTAACGACTTTAGCGGTACAAAAGTACCGCTAAATCGCTAAGAAAAGGTGCCACACTAGCGATAAGATACTTACCCAGCGGGAGCGCCAGCGATGAAATAGGGTCCGGAGCGATTCCAGCGACGAGCGAGATCACAGCAGGAAGCTCGTCGCTGGCAGATGCCGCACTGAACAACATCGCTAACGGGATCGCTAAATAGTGACGTTTTTTAGCGATCCCGTTAGCGATATTGTTTAGTGTGGCATACCCTTAATACAAAATCTGAAGAATCACATATTTATACACAACACAGCACAGAAACAATGCAATAGATAAGACAAGTGACGTAAAGCAGAACTGTCAATATGGGAGAAAGAGATGACACAGGAGAGTTTGTGAATACAAACTGATGATGACCTTTGACACTCTCAATGCTGGAATCAACCTATCACATGGATTTATGGCCTATTACATCAATTAAGGGATTTGCTCCCAAGACCCTGTGAGAATGTCACAAAACATTACCAGACCCCAATCAGAGGGCAATAAAACTTTCACACTCCTTATCTATGAGCTGTTCCAATATTTATGTTCATCCCTCTCCCATATTGACAGTTCTGCTTTACGTCACTTGTCTTATCTATTGCATTGTTTCTGTGCTGTGTTGTGTATAAATATGTGATTCTTCAGATTTTGTATTAGTCTTTGCCTGATGAAGAGACCTGAGTAGTCTCGAAAGCTTGCAATTTGTTACCATCTTTTCAGTTAGCCATTAAAAGGTATCAACCACTGAGGACTCTCAATTCTAAATATTTTTCTTAGAGAACTAATAATTGTTTACATTTTACTTAAATTGATTAATTATTCAGTCCGGGCATGCATAGAAATGCCTTGGCTAAGAGCCATAATATGATTTAAAAACCATTCTTTTCGCAACAAGACAGATGCCTCTCTCATATTCATAGGGGTCCCATATTCAAATTTCTTTTATATCTTCATTTTCCTTTTATTCCAATCACCGGTGAAGACTGGATTTTTTATAGATCTGTTCTAATCTGAATATTTGTTGCGTTTTATTCAACCATTCATTAATGATGGGGGTGTGTGGTTGATGGGGAGTGGTACCAATTATTTGGCTGCAGCTAACAAGAGTGTCAAGAAATAGTGTTTAGAAGGTCTGTATGTTGCAAAAGGGAGTGATAGAATGACCATCTTATCCAGATCCTTATCCTAAGACAAGGCTCCTTAAAGAGTCAATGGTAACTCATAGAATTTTTACTTCCAATAGGTAGCACTGCAGGTCAAATCCTCTTCCTCTCTGAAGAGACAATTTACATCATATCCATCTGCTTGCAGTTCAATAGTCAAAAATGTTTTTTTTATTTCTACATCCCGCCAGAAGTTTCTGATAGCATTGCATCCACACCAACTGTGTAGCACTGAACCCTTGTGAGAGTTGCATCTCCAGCAACGGTCATTATCAGAAAGATTAATTTGGTACAGGAGCTCCGAGAATCTCTACTACCTGGAATGAAGACTGAAGTAATTTTCTTCAACTTTAATACACAAGGAAAATCATTGTTGGTGGGAGAGGACAAAGTCAATCAGGATGCTCAAGTCTTTTTTGTTTTGGTTGCAAAGATTTACCTATGCTAGTGGTCATGTGAAATATTTTATACATTTTAAAATAATACAAAAATATTTTTTATTTTTAGAGTAGAGGAAGTATAATATATATATTTTGCCCCAGGGCTCTGTTCTACCTGTAAACTCATATCACTCCATATGTCATTTTATAGCAGCAATATAGACTAAAATCACACATAATGTGAAGAAATTCAACTCTTCATCTCCAGTTTTAACTTACATAACATCTGTGAGAAGCCTGAGGGACTCATTGCTTCTCCTAGAATCTTACAGTTTCTTCACTGTAAAGATCAGTTGCTTTATCTTGGTATTAAGTGTACAGAAAAAAGTTTGTAAGTACAACTGGAGCTTAGGAAGAGTTAACACTATGAAAACAGCATGCCAACTGCAGGTACCAAATATTGTTCAATAAATGTCTTTTGACTAACCGGGCAGAAGTCAAAGCATGAGGCTAAATATAGGCTCAAAGTTGCAATTTTACCAATTTCGTGGTGAGACAAAGCTCATGCTTGATCAAAATTTAGGTGACAAAATTTTACGCAGGGGTGAAAATGAATATGTGGGAAAACAACACTTTGTTTCTGGCAGAACCTTACACTTTCCAATTTGTGAACATGTGAGAGCACCAGGGATTCCTTCTATGTTTGAACAAAGGGAAAGTTCAGTTATAAATATAAGAATGTATACCATAATGTTAGCAACAAGGACAAAAGCCTTGATAAAAGATTTATTTTCCTAGAGAATAAAGAAAGTGAATATTAAAGGGCATAATGTTATTGGAAACAAGTAATTAAATTTCAAATGTGGTTTCTACGGTCAAAGAATAATACATTTAAAGGGGTTGTCTGATGGTAAGTTACAAGTCTGCAGTCACTCTATGTCACTACAGACTTCTGAATCCTCACTTCACGCGCTGTGAAGATTCTCTGGTGCTGGGAGAGGTGTGCGCATGACTGCAAGTATGCGATTTGCATACATGTGTTCAAGTGCCAACTAGATGGGCACGGTCTTGATCAATGCAAGTGTAGTGAGGGATGTTAGGCACTGAGATTCTCCCTCTGCACAGTGTAGATCTCAAGCCTTGTCTTCTGCGGTCTCCCATTCGGTCTTGATCGCAGTGGATGCTGCTCAGCAAAGACGTCGGGCTCAGCATCTTGCTCAGACTCGTGCTGTGCACTCTGTTACTGCTGCCTCTCCAATTTCAGCTATAGTAACTAGCAATAGACAGCGACGAGCACCCATTCCTGAGGCTAAGTACAGGAATCGCTCTACTGAGCAAGCTCGTGAGGTGGCGACCTCTCATTGGTGGTCAGTTGCCAGTTGCTCAGGTTCCGCGTTGGCTCCGGATTGGTCAACGAGCAAGGTCCTGTCTGACTGGACTTAGGCGCAGTCTATAAAAGGATATTTTGGGTGCCCGTTGGTGCGCTAAGGTCTCTAATACTGCTGTGTGTGTGTTGATGGGATAGTTACCACCCTGGTTCTCGTCAGGCAGTGTAGGGTGGGAACTACCGCTTGAGCCTAGCACCTGCACCGGGTGACAGCATCACATGTGCATGTTTCACAGACCGTGTGACGGCAGGCTCAATCACCAGCATAGTGGGGGGTGAGTTTAGGGACCCCAACTAGCGTCATTATCTGCTAATACTCCTGTGACGTCTAACAGGATATAGCTCCGAGTGCTCTCTCTTCGTACCACTCTGCGGAGCAGCTGAGCAGGTACTTTGCACTCTTCCCATACGGAATGACCTTTAACTCCGAGTGTGTTCGGTGCTTGCGCGCAGCATCGCTCCACCATTGTCTCTAGCTGCGGTTCTTCCATCATCACACGGTGTACCCTGGGTTGCAATCGCACCTTCTCTTAATTTACATTTGGTGCGATCCGCAAACCCTAGCAAGCGATAACATAACAAGCTACAGCATTTAATGGTAGCATTCATTAATATGTAAAACTTTTTTGTTTACTGCAAATTTTGGTGTTTTTTTAATTTGTATAACTGATAACTTAATGATAACAATAATTTGTGTGTAATGTTATGGTGTTATAAAACATATCATTGTGGATGCAGCAATACCAAACATGTGATGTTATTAGCTTCATTTATTTTTTGCTGATTAAAACTTTATTTTATTGAGAAAATGAAGATTTTTTTAAATAATTTTTATTAGTCCCCAAGGAAACGATAAATGTAGTCTCATGATAGCATTAGTAATACACAGCATCCCATCAGTGTTTGCCTGCCAGTTGGCCTATCAGGCCCTATATTGCATTAAAGACCTGGAACCCTTTTACAGGTCCAGTTGCCATAGCATCCCAAGATCGTACTGTATGGGTGACAGAGGGAGTGCTGTTAATAACAATCGAGATGTTGCATATCCCTTATGGAGCACTAAGTGACCTGTGCTCATGACAGATATTTATGTCAAAAAGCACTACAGGTTTAAAGAAGAGAATTATATCTAATGCATTGTGTAACTGTAGCTTTAGTAATATGGTTCTTTCCCAGTTGACTATAAAATTGAACAAGTTCTCAGAAGTCAACAAGATACAGTGACTGGAATCATTAAGCAGCACCCTGTAGATATCATGGTAAGCAAAAAATTGCAGATAAAATGACAGATCAGAGTCCCAAATGTGAGAGATTTTTAGGTTCCCGGCATGACAATCTAAAGTAATATTTGAATGGAAATCAGATAAGTAAGCCTGGTTCATCACACACTAGACAGTGTAGAACATGAGAAAGTGACTACAGTTATTCTCAGTTCAGAGTCATTTTCCTCTTTGAGTGCACAGATCTGCATTATATTTATTAGCCTTCTGCTTTGGGATTTTGTTTCTCCCATTACACTTTAAACGCTGTAAGCTGTGCAACAACTCAGATATTATTCTAGTGGAGAAGAGCGAATGTTGTGGAATTGAATTCTGCATATTCTCACATCTCCGACCCCTACTCTCCTCACGATAACCTGTGTAGTCCTTGTTTCTAATACTTATCTAAGCCACTTGCGATGAAACCCCCAGATGGTTATGTGCCTGTGCACTCAAGGTGATGATGCATGTTGTAATGTCTTCACTTCTTGTACATTTGCAATTTATCTTCTTGAACCTAATCTATGCTGAAAGTCCTGGCCTAGCGTGAGAGGCCTGCAGTGATAAGAAGATGTGTAAAGGACTGGATGGTTGATAGTGAGGAGCAGACTGGCCAGAGATGACAGAGGGATTTAACACGCGTCTGCTGGAAGCGCTTCATTAATTCCGCCGATCGACTCCCTTATCACGTGTTTGGGGGTGCCAATAGATTGTCATGACAGCCAGGTGTCTACAGAAGAGCCCTATTCCTGTCATTAGAGTTATAAATAGGAAATTGCGTTTTTCACTATATTCCCGCCATAGGGCAAATGGGAAGAGCCTATCTGCTATTTTAAGGCTGGAGGGCCAAGCTGTCTTCTTTAGCTTGGCTGGTTGTCAAAAATGGGGAACCCCATGCTGTTTTTTAAAAAACGGTGCGGGGACACCCCTTTTCTGGATAACCACCCATGATAAAGCCAACAACTGAGATTTGCAGTCCACACCTGTCAGTTTTGCCATGCTGGTTATCAAAAATAGAACAGACCTCACATCATTTTTTATTATTATTTATTTTTTTATAGCACAGTTGACGGCTGATGATTACTCCCATCAGCAGACACCTGTGAGCAGAGGTAAACATTTTACCACTGTCACAGCTGCTGGCTCACGCTGTCATCTGACAGCATGGGATCAGCAGCACTCTGACCATCGGTAATAATCTTACCATCGATCAGATGCAGTGTTTGCCACGCAGTCATGCAGATGACAGCGTGGAAAGCAACAGATGCTCGGGCTCCCCATTTATCTGAATGGGGTCTGGGTTCGGGTACTGTTCTGGTATCCGAACCAAACTTTTTTTAATGCTAGGCCAAACCCGCCAGACCCGAACATCCAGGGGTTCACCCATCACTAGTAACAAGAAAAAAAATAGAATTACAATTTTTGTTTTTGTCCTCAGCATTAAAATGCAATAAGAGGAGATTAAAACATCATATCTACCCCAAAATTATATCAATAAAAATGACACCTCAGGATGCAAAAAAAGTCATCACCCAGCCTGAGATCCCAGAAAATGGAAACATTTCAGGTCTCAAAAATGGCGACAAACGTAAATTTTTTTTTTGCAATTTCACCGCACTTGTTTTCCAGCGTACTACATGAGAAAATCATTGTTGCCATTCAAAAGTACAACTCATAGCACAAAAAAAATCCTCACATGGGCACATTAACAGAAATATAACAAAGTTATGGCTTTTAGAAGAAGGGGAGAAAAAACAAAAATGAAAAAAATGAAAAATGGCCCGGGGTAAAGGGGTTAAACAGAATCTGTCATCAAATTTTTGCCACCTAATCTGAGAGCAGCATAATGTAGGGTCAGAGACCCTGATTCCAGCGATATGTCACTTAGTGGGCTGCTTGATGTAGTTTTGATAAAATAATGATAGTTATTAGAGGACACAATGTAGCCGATTGAAATAATAAAACTTAACCTTTATTCTAATGTTAAAATACTAAAGTGCATTTTGTGCTTAAGGTGCATGTGAAAAAAAAAAAACCAAACAACCAAAAGTGTATATAACTATAAAAGACCAAAACAAAATATCCAATGGTTTACCAGAAACCTTTATATGGACCACAATGCTTATGAGATATTCAGAATCCCCGCAATATTCAATGGGAACATTTAGGAATACATTTCCCTTATGATGGGGATATCTGTATGGAATAAAAAGGTATTCCTTCTCCAAAGTGTTTTCTTATCGTATAAATTCCTCTTTCATTGGAGTTCCTTAGATTCAAAAATATATTGGAGTATGTGAATGCGAGAATGATGTTTTAAATATCTACCCCAGAGACCGCCTAACATGACATATATGTATGGGATGGATCTCCCCCAGGCGCAAAGAATCATGCCCGCAATATGAAGCCGCAGATGAGTATTATAAAAATTTGAAAACCACAGTGAGAGTTAATATTGACCGGGTCTATGTTACCCTGTTACTCCCCTGATGGGATTATGTTCATTCTGCTTTTAGGGGCATGTTAATTTATAGTTAACAATGGCAGGAGATTAATTATTAACAGCTCCAAGTATCGAAGGAGCATAAGATTTGTTTCCACAAAAACCAGATATACGAGATTTATATATGGATAACGTGTATATAAGGGGTCACTTTCAGTGATAGAGGAGGATTGTAACATATGTATATATTTGGTGGATACCCAAAACACCACTATTGCATTTACACACTCCAATACATTGTTAATCAAAGGAATTCCCATGAAAGAGGAATTTATCCTATAAGAAATTTCAGTGATAGAGGAGTATTGAAGAACATATACATATATCTGGTGGATATTTAAACCATCATTCTCGCATTCACATACTCCAATATATTTTTGAATCTAAGGAACTCCCATGAAAGAGGAATTTATACGATAAGAAAACACTTTGGAGAAGGAATACCTTTTTATTCCATACAGATATCCCCATCATAAGGGAAATGTATTCCTAAATGTTCCCATTAAATATTGCGGGGATTCTGAATATCTCATAAGCATTGTGGTCCATATAAAGGTTTCTGGTAAACCATTGGATATTTTGTTTTGGTCTTTTATAGTTATATACACTTTTGGTTTGTTTGTTTTTTTTTTTTTCACATGCACCTTAAGCACAAAATGCATTTTAACATTAGAATAAAGGTTAAGTTTTATTATTTCAATCGGCTACATTGTGAACTACTTTTGATTGAATTCGATTGCCTCTGCTTACATATAGTTATTAGAGGACTAGTAAACCTGCAGCCAGATAGTCTTGCATATTCATGAGCTCTGTATAACCCCACCCTGAATATTGATTGGCAGATTTCTGCCTATGCTCAGTGTATACAGAAAGCTGCCAGTCAGTGGAGTGGGTGTTATAGAGAGCTCAGCATTCAGAAAACTGGTACATATGCCACAAATAAAACTTTGATTTAACAAACCTATATGATATGTCGCTGGAATTGGGGTCTATGCCCCTATATTATGCTGCTCTCATATGGGATAGCAAAACCTTGGTGACATATTGTCTTTAATGATAGTTGTATACAGTAAGCACTCAGGCAGGCCACAATGCAAGCTGCAGGTATCTACTGTATAACTTTACAATATGACTGTGTAAACATAATCAGGGGATAACCATAAAAAAGAGCTGCTTATACTCATTAATATATTAAAATAATGAATTTAGATTTGACTTTAATGTGAACATAATATTTAGTTTAATATTATGCTTATACTAGTATATTCGTTATTTATTCATTTTCTTGTTTGTTCTTTTTATTACATGGTGATAACTGATGACAAAATGTATGTTGTCATCTGTTTTCACTTACTGTTCTCATTTCTTTGATCACTTTAAAGTATATTCATTTCAGTGGAATTAAATACTCCTGTTTTTATACAAACCATGAAAAAAAAATATTGCAAATTTCCATTGTCACAAAAAATAATTTTCTAATACATTTTGTGGCAATTTTCTGCAAAACTAGATGCACTTAACAATTTATATAGTGACATTTGATTTCCTATCTTTTCCTAAGTGGCTTTTAGTCTGATATATTCGTAAATTATAATACAACATCATGCACCTTCAGTATGAAAACCAGTACAGACAAAAACAGAAGGGAGCTACTAACCAAATGTCAACTTTTCTTTTTAAGACTGGCTGTTTGTGCTATATTTACCAACACCTACATTTTTTCTCTACAATAATTTTTATACATAAGCCCAGAGAAGTAGGTGCAAGGAATGTAGAGGTCATTATGTGGAGATGGAGAAGGGAGCTTTATTTCTATGTGGAGACCCAATGGGGTCGCTATGAATAGAAGGGGGAACTATTACTAAATGGAAGCATAAGGGGGCACTATGAATACATGTAGGCATAGAGAAGGGAATATTACTATATGGAAGCAATATGGGGCACTATTACTATATTGAGGCATAAAGAGGACACTCTTCCCACATAGAAGATCAGAGAGGCACTATTAATAAATTTGGACAAGTGACAATCCCCACAAGATGTTCATTCCAGGAGATGAGCAGGGGATTCAATAAGGAGTGCAGAGAAGCAGAACTGGTCAAGAAGGTGAGTTTAATTTATTTATTATGCTTTGCTTATATAACACTATCGTATTCTGCAGCGCTTTACATACATTTTCAGGGTTGTCTCCATTGGGGCCCACAATATGTCTTTGGCGTGTGAGAGGAAACCCATGTACACACAGGAAGAACATACAAACTCCTTGTAGATTTTGTCCTTAGTGGGATTTAAACCCAGGACCCCAGCGCTGTAATAGTGCTAACCACTGAGCCACCATGCTGCCGAATTTATATTAAAGGTGTACAGTGTTGGCTTCATTTATATTCAAGAAGCATGGTGGTGGCTTGATATTCACAAGGCACCGTTGTGTCTTCATTTATATTCAAGAGGAACAGTAGAGACTCAAGTAGACTCACTGCATTTCTTAATGAATTCAGTGCATTGTACTTCAGTCAGCCCTTTATTAAGATTGGCATGCCCAGCAGCAGTCTTAATTAATCTGAATCGACCCCTCAGGGTCCGATTTTATTAAGATTGGCATTGTAAACAACAGTTTTAATGAAGGATCGTTGGAGTAGGATGTGGCAGATTTATTAAGAGACGCCACTTAATGTATATGGTGCAACTTCTCAATGGCGTGCATCTCCTTGCGCCTCCACCACAGTCTTCCAGACCTGAGTGCTTGCCTCCAGTAGGCATACAAGCCCGAAAATGATACACAACAGAGAGCACGTTTGCTATGTTGGCACCATTATAGTCTGTGGCCCCACCCGAATCCCGTTTCGCAACTGAACGGTTGCCTGAATGCATTGTGAAAGAGCCCTAAGAAAAAAATATGTTTTCATTGTTTAGTCAGATTGGAATTTACTTTCAGCATACCAGGTTGACTATTCGATTTTAAGTGATACCATTAATCAATATAATTTTTGACTTTTTCTTTAAAAAAACCCAGATATTTCATACATACATGTTTCATACATCTTTGACACCACATAAACCTATCCTAGTGTTCAATATCCCTTGAGCTGAAAATCAATGAAAAAGCGGTTGACAAGTCTTCTTTAACCCCTTCATGACCCAGCCTATTTTGACCTAAATGACCTGGCCATTTTTTGCAATTCTGACCAGTGTCCCTTTATGAGGTAATAACTCAGGAACGCTTCAACTGATCCTAGCGATTCTGAGATTGTTTTTTCATGACATATTGGTCTTCATGTTAGTGGTAAATTTAGGTCGATAATTTTTGAGTTTATTTGTGAAAAAATGGAACTTTGGTCAAAATTTTGAAAATTTCGCAATTTTAAAATTTTGAATTTTTATTCTGTTAAACCGGAGAGTTATGTGACACAAAATAGTTAATAAATAACATTTTCCACATGTCTACTTTACATCAGCACAATGTTGGGAACAACATTTTTTTTGTTAGGAAGTTATAAGGGTTAAAAGATGACCAGCAATTTCTCATTTTTACAGCAAAATTTACAAAACCATTTTTTTTAGGGACCACCTCACATTTGAAGTCACTTTGAGGGGTCTATATGGCAGAAAATACCCAAAAATGACACCATTATAAAAACTGCACCCCTCAAGCTACTCAAAACTACATTCAAGAAGATTATTAACCCTTCAGGTGCTTCACAGGAACTAAAGCGACGTGGAAGGAAAAAATGGACATTTTAATTTTTCCAACAAAATTTTTCTTTTAGCATCAATTTTTTCATTTTTACATGGGCAACAGGATAAAATGGACCCTAAAATGTATTGAGCAATTTCTCCTGAGTAGAGTTGAGCGATACTTTCCGATATCCTAAAGTATCGGAATCGGAATGGTATCGCCGATATCACTAAAATATCGGCGATACCCGATACCGATACCGGAAGTCCCATGTAAGTCTATGGGAACAAAATATTGCAACTAAAAAAACCCCATTCTTTCCTTGTAAACACTAAATATACACACATAGAATACATATATATATATATACATGTCATTGTGACATATAAATATACATATATGTATAGTTTATACACTTCTACATAGTAAAATATCCTCTGATTCAATTGCCGGGTAAAGTCGGCTTCAGTGAAAAGACAGAAGCACCCGACATGAAATGACACTTGGTGTACATAGGGTTAACCATGTCTTTTCATGTCGTTTGCTATCTGATTTGCACAAACAATTAAATCAGACTATGTGTGCAAAATTTCACACCTGTAGTGGTTAATTAAAGGTGTAAATTCGTTGTAAAAAAAACGGACTTTTTTGCTACGAATTTACACCTTTAATTAACCCCTACAGGTGTGAAATTTTGCACACATAGTCTGATTTAATTGTTTGTGCAAATTAGATAGCAAAGGACATGAAAAGACATGGTTAACCCTATGTACACCAAGTGTCATTTCATGTCGGGTCACCCGACATGAAATGACACTTGGTGTACATAGGGTCAACCATGTCTTTTCATGTCCTTTGCTATCTAATTTGCACAAACAATTAAATCAGACTATGTGTGCAAAATTTCACACCTGTAGGGGTTAATTAAAGGTGTAAATTCGTTGTAAAAAAAACGGACTTTTTTGCTACGAATTTACACCTTTAATTAACCCCTACAGGTGTGAAATTTTGCACACATAGTCTGATTTAATTGTTTGTGCAAATTAGATAGCAAAGGACATGAAAAGACATGGTTAACCCTATGTACACCAAGTGTCATTTCATGTCGGGTTCTGCATTTTCACAAAAGCCGGCAATTGAATTAGCGGCTATTATACTATGTAGAAGTGTATGAACTACAAATATAAATATATATATATATATGTGTCACAAATTCAATGACATGTATATATATATATGAGGTGTAAAATTGCTGAAAAAAAATGCGTGGGCTCCCGCCCTATTTTCGCAACCAGACAGACAAAGCCAGTGAGTGGGGGCAGATAATAATAGCCCAGAGAGGGACCATTATTTTTGCCCCCCCCGGCTACTAACATCTGCCCCCAGACACCCCAGGAAAGACAAATCTATAATTAGATTCGCCCTTTCTGGCACTTTGCCCGTCTATTCCCATTGCCCTGTAGCGGTGGCGAATGGGTTAATATGGGGTTAAAGCCACCTTGCTATTGAAAGGTGACCTTAAGCCAGGTTAATAATTGAGAGCTGTCAAATAGACAACTATCAATTATTAATCCTATTGCATGAAATAAAAATAAAACACACACACTTTAATTAAAAATCATTTTAATGAAATAAAGACACATGTTTTTGACCATCTTTTATTTTACTGCAAAAACCATTTCCTGTAATAAAAATAAAATAAAAAAGCAAAATTATTCTTACCTATCCCATGCACAGTCAGGTCCCACGGTGTAATCCTTCAGAAAGGGTTAATGTTTACTGCAGGGACCGCAGCTAATGCTGCAGCCTCACAGTAAACCCCAAATGAATGAGTTCCTCTCCTGCCTGACAGGAGAGTAAAGGCTGGGTGTCACATAACGATACACCAGCGATCCCGACAACGATATGCACTTGTCAGGATCGCTGGTGTATCGCTACATGATCGCTGCTGAGCTGCCAAACAGGCAGCTCAGGCAGCGATCTGGGACAGCGACACTGCGGGTAACATCGCTTAAGGGCCCGTCTCACATAGCGATATCGCTACCGAGATCGCTGCTGAGTCACTAGTTTTGTGACGCAGCAGCGAGCTCACCAGCGATATCGCTGTGTGTGACATTCAGCGACGATCAGCCCCCCTGCCTGGTATCGCTGATCGTCGCAGAAATGTCAGGACCTTTTTTTGATCGCTGGTTTCCCTCTGACAGGCACGCATCGCTGCGTGTGACAGGCGGGAGACCAGCGATCCGCTGGTAACCAAGGTACACAGCGGGTTTCCAGGCACCGCGCAGCGCTTGGAAACCCGCTGTGTACCTTGGATACCAGCTCCCTGCATCAGGGCGCTGGTATCCAAGGTACACAGCGGGTTTCTAGGCACAGCCCCGCGCCTGGAAACCCGCTGTGTACCTTGGTTACCAGCGGATCGCTTGTCTCCCGCCTGTCACACGCAGCGATGTGTGCCTGTCAGCGGGAAACCAGCGATCAAAAAAAGGTCCTGACATTTCAGCGACGATCAGCGATACCCGGCAGGGGGGCTGATCGTCGCTGAATGTCACACACAGCGATATCGCTGGTGAGCTCGCTGCTGCGTAACAAAACTAGTGACTCAGCAGCGATCTCGGTAGCGATATCGCTATGTGAGACGGGCCCTTAAGTGGAAAGCTTGATTGATTGCTTTGCACTTTCACTTCAGGTCAGCCAGGGACACAATCAGTGACGTCAGAGGGAACTGATTAACAAAAATAGGGGTTCCCTTCGAAAAAAAAATGGCGTGGGGTCCCCCCTATTTTTGTTAACCAGCCAGATGAAGCAGACCGCTGAGGCCTGGATTTTCAGGCTGTTAAGGAGCCAAGATCCATGGACCTTGCCAGCCTGATAATACTAGGCCACAGCAGTCTGCATATCTTGGCTGATTAACAAAAATAGGGGATCCCCTCGAAAAAAATTGGCGTGGGGTCCCCCCTATTTTTGTTAACCAGCCAGATGAAGCAGACCGCTGAGGCCTGGATTTTCAGGCTGTTAAGGAGCCAAGATCCATGGACCTTGCCAGCCTGATAATACCAGGCCACAGCAGTCTCAATATCTTGGCTGATTAACAAAAATAGGGGATCCCCTCGAAAAAAATTGGCGTGGGGTCCCCCCTATTTTTGTTAACCAGCCAGATGAAGCAGACCGCTGAGGCCTGGTTTTTCAGGCTGGTAAGGATCCAATATCCATGGACCTTGCCAGCCTGATAATACCAAGCCACAGCAGTCTGCTTAGCTTGGCTGGTTAACAAAAATAGGGGATCCCCTCGAAAAAAAAAACGGCGTGGGGATCCCCCTATTTTTGTTAACCAGCCAAGTAAAATGCAGACTGCTGCGGCCTGGTATTAAAAGACTGTCAAGGCCCATGGATTTTGGCCCTCAACAGCCTGATAATACCAGGCTACAGCAGCCCCACATTTGGCGCATCAAAAGATGTGCCAATTGTGGCACTTTACCCGGCTCTTCCCCCTTGCCCTGTAGCGGTGGCAAGCGGGGTAATAAGGGGTTAATGTCACCGTTGATTGCACGGTGACAATAAGCCCGGTTAATAATGGAGAGGCGTCAATAAGACACCAATCCATTATTAATCCCAAAGTTATTAAATGTATAAAAAAAAGACAAAGCAAGAAAAAAGTATTTTAATGAAATAAAAGAGACAACACAGTTTTCATTAATTTTATTACTCTCTCATTCCTGCGACGCCATCGATCTCCTGTAAAAAAAGAAAAAAAACAAACCAACAGTATACCACCTGTCCGACGCAGTCCATAACGACAGTCCCACGACGATCCAACTCTGTTACATCGCAATGACAGGCAGAGCCTGTCATCGCGACGCAGCACAGCTGATTACCTGCTTCCCCGGCGGTGACGTCATCGGACTGACTGCTTTACGGCCAGGATTACCCAGCAGTCACTGCAGTTATCGCGAGAAACTGCATGTGACCGCCGGGGAAAGAAGATTGCGGCCATGAAGCAGTCCAGGACGTGACCGCCGGAGATCTTCTGCCGGGTAAGTGCCGCTGACTCCTGACAGACCCGACCGACGGACACTGACAGTGACAGTGACAATCCCGATTCCGGTATCCGATAAGACGAAAATATCGGAACTCGGAATCGGAATTCCGATACAGCCAATATCGGCCGATACCCGATATTTGCAGTATCGGAATGCTCAACCCTACTCCTGAGTACACAAATACCTCATATGTGGTCATAAACCACTGTTTGGGCGCTCGGCAGGGCTCAGAAGGGAAGGAGCGCCATTTGACTTTATGAATGGAAAATATGCTGGAATATTTAGCGGTTGCCATGTCGCATTTGGAGAGTTCCTGTGTGCCTAAACATTGGAGCTCCTCCACAAGTGACCCCATTTTGGAAACTAGACCCCCCAAGGAACTTATCTAGATGCAGAGTGAGCACTTTGAACCTCCAGGTGCTTCACAAATTGATCTGTAAAAAAAAGAAAGTACTTTTTTTTCACAAAAATTTTCTTTTAGCTTCAGTTTTTTCATTTTCACATGGGCAACAGGATAAAATGGATCCTAAAACTTGTTGGGCAATTTATCCTGAGTACACATATACCTCATATGTGGTTATAAACCACTGTTTGGGCGCACGGTAGGGCTCAGAAGGGAAGGAGCGCCATTCGACTTTTTGAATGGAAAATATGCTGGAATATTTAGCGGTTGCCATGTCGCATTTGAAGAGTCCCTGTGTGCTTAAACATTGGAGCTCCCCCACAAGTGACCCCATTTTGGAAACTAGACCCCCCAAAGAACTTACCTAGATGCACAGTGAGCACTTTGAAACCCCAGGTCCTTCACAAATTGATCCGTAAAAAAAAGAAAGTACTTTTTTTTCACAAAAATTTTCTTTTAGCCTCAGTTTTTTCATTTTCACATGGGCAACAGTATAAATTGGATCCTAAAATTTGTTGGGCAATTTCTCCTGAGTACACAGATACCTCATATGTGGTCATAAATCACTGTTTGGGCACACGGCTGGGCCCAGAAGGGAAGGAGCACCATTTGACTTTTTGATTGGAAAATTAGCTTCCTATCCTTAGCAGACACCATGACGCCTTTGGAGAGCCCCTGTGTGCCTAAACAGTGAAAAAAAAAACACATGTGACACCATTTTGGAAACTAGACCCCTTATGGAACTTATCTAGATGTGTTGTGAGCACTCTGAACCCCCAAGTGCTTCACAGAAGTTTATAACGCAGAGCAGTGAAAAAAAAAAAAAAAAATTTCCTCAAAAATGATTTTTTAGCCCGCTATTTTTTATTTTTACAAGGGTAACAGGAGAAATTGGACCACAAAAGTTGTTGTGCAATTTGTCCTGAGTACACTGGTACCCCATATGTGGGGGGAACCACTGTTTTGGCGCATGGGAGAGCTCAGAAGGGAAGGAGCGCCATTTTGGAATGCAGACTTGATGGAATGTTGTGTGGGCGTCATGTTGCGTTTGCAGAGCCCCTGATGTGCCAAAACAGTAGAAACCCCCCACAAGTGACCCTATTTTGGAAACTAGACCCCCCAAGGAGCTTATCTAGATGCGTAGTGAGCACTTTGAACCCCCAAGTGCTTCACAGAAGTTTATAAACGCAGAGCAGTGAAAATAAAAAAATCATTTTTGTTTCTCAAAAATCATTTTTTAGCCCACTATTTTTTATTTTCCCAAGGGTAACAGGATAAATTGGACCCCAAAAGTTGTTGTCCAGTTTTTCCTGAGTACGCTGGTGCCCCATATGTGGGGGGGAACCACTGTTTGGGCGCACGGCAGGGCTCAGAAGGGAAGGAGCACCATTTGACTTTTTGAATGGAAAATTAGCTCCAATCATTAGCGGACACCATGTCGTGTTTGGAGAGCCCCTGTATGCCTAAACTTTGGAGCTCCCCCACAAATGACCCCATTTTGGAAACTCGACCCCCTAAGGAACTTATCTAGATGCACAGTGAGCACTTTGAACCCCCAGGTGCTTCACAGAAGTTTATAACGCAGAGCCGTGAAAATAAAAAATCATTTTTTTTCTAAAAAAATGATTTTTAGCCCACTATTTTTTATTTTCACAATGGTTACAGGAGAAATTGGACCCCAAAAGTTTTTGTCCAATTTGTCCTAAGTACGCTAGTACCCCACATGTGGGGGGAACCACTGTTTTGGCACACATCAGGGCTCGGAAGGGATGTAGTGACGCTTTGAAATGCTGACTTGATGGAATGGTCTGAGGGCGGGCTGAGCCCCTGATGTGCCTAAACAGTAGAAACCCCCCACAAGTGGCCACATTTTGTAAACTAGACCCCTCAAGGAACTTATCTAGATGTGTGGTGAGCACCTTGAACCCCACACGTGCTTCACAGAAGTTTATAATCCAGAGCCGTGAAAATAAAAAATCATTTTTTTCCTCAAAAACTGATTTTTTTAACCAGCAATTTTTTATTTTCACAAGGGTAACAGGAGAAATTGGACCACAAAAATTGTTGTACAGTTTGTCCTGAGTACAGTGGTACCCGATATGTGGGGGGGAACCACTGTTTTGGCGCATGGGAGAGCTCAGAAGGGAAGGAGCGCCATTTTGGAATGCAGACTTGATGGAATGTTCTGCGGGCGTCATGTTGCGTTTGCAGAGCCTCTGATGTGCCTAAACAGTAGAAACCCCCACAAGTGACCATATTTTGGAAACTAGACCCCCAAGGAGCTTATCTAGATGTGTAGTGAGCACTTTGAACCCCCAAGGGCTACACAGAAGTTTATAACGCCGGGGCATGAAAATAAAAAAATATTTTTTCCACAAACATGATCTTTTAGTCCCCAATTTTTTATTTTCCCAAGGGTAACAGGAGAAATTAGACCTCAAAAGTTGTTGTCCAATTTGTCCTGAGTACGCTGATATCCCATATGTGGGAGAAAACTACTGTATGGGCACACATCGGGGCTCGGAAGGGAAGTAGTGACGTTTTGAAATGCCGACTTGATGGAATGGTCTGCGGGCATCATGTTACGTTTGCAGAGCCCCTGATGTGCCTAAACAGTAGAAACTCCCCACAAGTGACCCCATTTTGGAAACTAGACCCCACAAGGAACTTATCTAGATGTGTGGTGAGCACTTTGAACCCCCAAGGGCTACACAGAAGTTTATAACGCCCGGGCATGAAAATAAAAAAAATCATATTTTTTCCACAAACATGATCTTTTAGTCCACAATTTTTTATGTTCCCAAGGGTAACAGGAGAAATTAGACCCCAAAAGTTGTTGTCCAATTTGTCCTGAGTACGCTGATATCCCATATGTGGGAGAAAACTACTGAATGGGCACACATCGAGGCTCGGAAGGGAAGTAGTGACGTTTTGAAATGCCAACTTGATGGAATGGTCTGCGGGTGTCATGTTACGTTTGCAGAGCCCATGATGTGCCTAAACAGTAGAAACCCCCCCAAGTGACCACATTTTGGAAACTAGATCCCCCAAGGAACTCCTCTAGATGTGTGGTAAGCACTTTGAATCTCCAAGTTCTTCACAGAAGTTTATAACGCAGAGCCGTGAAAATAAAAAATCATTTTTTTTCCAAAAAAATAACTTTTTTAGTCCCCAATTTTTTTTTCCCAAGGGTAACAGGAGAAATTAGACCCCCAAAGTTGTTGTGCAATTTTTTCCGAGTACGCTGATACCCCATATGTGGGGATAAACCACTGTTTGGGCACACGCCGGGGCTTGGAATAAAGGGAGCACTGTTTGACTTTTTGAACGAAAAATTTGCAGGAATCAATGGTGGCGCCATGTCGCGTATGGAGACCCCCTGATGTGCGTAAATAGTGGAAACCCTCAATTCTAACTCCAACCCTAACCCCAACACACCCCTAACCCCAACCCTAACCCCTACACACCCCTAACCCTAATACAAACCCTAACCATAACACTAACCCCAACACACCCCTAACCCTAATTCCAACTCTAACCATAAACATAACCACAAGCCTAACCCTAATCTCAACCCTAACCCCAAAACACCCCTAACACTTATCCTAACTCTAACTTTAACCACAAACCTAACCCTAATCCCAACCCTAACCCTAATTCCAACCCTAACCCTAATTTCAACCCTAACCCTAATTCCAACCCTAACCCAAATTCCAACCCTAACCCAAATTCTAACCGTAACCCTAATTCTAACCCTAATGCTAACCCTAACCCTAGTTCTAACCCTAACCCTAAGGCTGGTTCATATTGCGTTTTACCAGCCCGTTCAACACGTGGCGTTGACGGGCTGGTAACGGTATAGCATAGCGCGATCGCGTTATGCTATACCGCTAGCGCAAAGGAATCAGCGATGATTCATTTGTGCTAGCGGTGACGGAGCCCAGACGCTGCAGCCCGCGTCCAAGGCTCCGTCACTGAATGACGGCACGTCGCGAACGCATGCCGCTTTACGGCATGCGTTGCGATGCACACACAAATGGGGGTGAAGGGCAGCGTTAACGGACTGCGTTATACCGTGTTATACCGTGGTGAAACGCAGTCCATCTAACGGACTGCCATAATGCAATATGAACCCAACCTAACCCTAACCCTGAGGCCCCGTGCACACGTTGCCGATTCACTTGCGGATTTTTCTAAAATCCGCAGGTAAAATGACCTGCGTTTTACCTGCGTATTTAGCGCCGATTTACTACAGTTTTGGTGCGGTTTTTCCCTGCGGTTTTACATCTATAATGGAATAGGTGTAAAATCGCTGCGGAATCCGCACAAAGAATTGACATGCTGCGGATTTAAAACCGCAGCAAATCCGCGCTGAAAAATCTGCAGCATGTGCACAGCGTTTTATTTTACCATTTATTTGCATTGTACTGTACATGGTTTCTGGATCTGCTGTGGATCCGCAGCGCGAAATCCGCTGCGAGTCCGCAGCAAAATCCGCAGCAGATCCGCAGCAAAATCCGCAACGTGTGCACAGGGCCTAATAGGAAAAAAAAATTCTTTATTTTATTATTTGTCCCTACCTATGACAGGGGGGATTCATTTACTTTTTTTTTATTTTGATCACTGTGACAGTTTATCACAGTGATCAAAATAAATTTTTGGACTCTGCAGGGCGCACTGCGCATGCGCCGGCCGGCGGGCGCACTGCGCATGCGCCCGCCATTTTCCAAGATGGCGGCGCCCATGAAGAATCCCGGGCAGCCGCTGGGACGGATCCAGGGACATCGGTGGACCGGGAGAGGTGATTAGGGGGGTCGGAACGTGAGGGGGAGATCGGAAGGTGGGGGCAGCGGAGGCCAGGAGGAGGGGAGCAGATAGTGACGGCGGTGACCAATCACCGACATCTTTCGGTGGCGGTGGCCGATCGCCACCGTGACTCGATGTGGGGGGGTCAGATCGCGGTCTCCAGCCATGGCAGATGCTATTGCAGCATCGGCCATGGCTGGATTGTAATATTTCACCAATTTCATTGGTGAAATATTACAGATTGCTCTGATGGGCTGTTTCACTTTTAACAGCCAATCAGAGCGATCGTGGCCACGGGGGGGTTAAGTCAACCCCCTGTGGTGAAGCACAAAGGGCCCTGTGCCTGCGGGTCGGGTGACCTTTCAATGACCCCGGTCACCCGGCCCGCAGGAACGCGGTCCTTTCATGACGCCACATAGGCGTCACAGGTCGGATTGGCACCGACTTTCATGACTCCTACGTGGCGTCACAGGTCGGGAAGGGGTTAAATTATTTCTCATTAAAGTGGCTACATGAAGCAGACTGATACTTGAGACATATGTATGGTTAATTTGTTTGCCAAGTGTTCGGTGATCTATACCCATTTATTTAAACACGAAAAAGCACTAAAAGAAAACAGCATTCTAATTCCTATTTTACTAAAATAGGATTAGAAGAGTATCATTAAAAAGTAAGAGACAAGAAACAGCAGATAACACAATACAATAAATTCCTGAAACTTACCAAGAAACACTCATAAACATTTCACATTCCAAAACAATTCAAACTTGTGGAAATGAACTTCTATCGATAAATGTTTCAAGCTCATAAAAAGTAGTCTATAAAAAGATGGCAACAAATGTTCTTATATAGAAGGAGGGTAATAACCTAGACAAACTAATCAGATATGCTTTATTAAGTCCCATATCTGATTCACATAAAGGCAAGATTAACACAATACTATCCTGATGAGGAGAATCAAGTTATCAAGTGCACTTTCAAATATTCCCATTTTAGTCTTTCGTTGCTGAGACCGCAATAACCCCAAACCAGGCGCCAGTCGCAGGACTAGTGGTGACCAGAGAGAGACAGCTGAGCGTACAGTTGTATTTGTAGCTCTCATAGAAATCAATGGGGGTCAGATAAAGAGCATAAACTGAGACTGGAATAACTTCTTAATCTTTTCATAACCTGGAGATATTTCATTTTTTCTCTTTTGCTTTTACTTCCCCTACTATTAAATGCCATAGCTTTTTAATTCTCCTTTGAGGGCTTGATTTTTGCATGGTGAAGTTGTCATATTGAAACAATTTTATCATATTATGTACTGAAAAATTAGAAGAAATTCTAAATGTGGTGAAATGGTGGATAAAAACACAATTCCACCATTGTTTTCTTTTTGGCATTTGCTTTTAAAGCGTTTATTGTGCTGTAAAAGTGACCTGACAATATGATTTTTAAATTCAGTATAATTTTTATGATACCAAATTCTGAATTTTGTGAAAAAATTTAAATTATTTAATGATGGTTTTAACCCCTTCACAACCTTTGTTATGTTTACATCAAATGTCATATCCCTGCCTTTGATGTGGTCTCACACGCCAAGCCCACATCTTCACCCCCTCCGGACGTGATGACTGATTTAACTGCTAGGTATAGAAGGTATGCTTCACGGTGGGAACGAGGCATGTAGAGTCCATCCGTTCACCTTTTCTGCGTCGCACAAAGACACGGTGGTTGGAACCAAAGATCTCAAATTTGGACTCATCAGACCAAAACACAGATTTCCACTGGTCTAATGTCCATTCCTTGTGTTCTTTAGCCCAAACAAGTATCTTCTGCTTGTTGCCTATCCTTAGCAGTGGTTTCCTAGCAGCTATTTTATCATGAAGGCCTGCTGCACAAAGTCTCCTTAACAGTTGTAGAGATGTGTCTGCTGCTAGAACTCTGTGTGGCATTGACCTGGTCTCTAATCTGAGCTGCTGTAAACCTGCGATTTCTCAGGCTGGTGACTCAGATAAACTTATCCTCAGAAGAAGAGGTGACTCTTGGTCTTCCTTTCATGGGGCGGTCCTCATGTGAGCCAGTTTCTTTGTAGCGCTTGATGGTTTTTGCAACTGCACTTGGGGATACTTTCAAAGTTTTCCCAATTTTTTGGACTGACTGACCTTCATTTCTTAAAGTAATGATGGCCACTCGTTTTACTTTACTTAGCTGCTTTTTTCTTGCCATAATACAAATTCTAACAGTCTATTCAGTAGGACTATCAGCTGTGTATCCACCAGACTTCTGCACAGCACAACTGATGGTCCCAACCCCCTTTATAAGGCCAGAAATCCCACTTATTAAACCTGACAGGGCACACCTGTGAAGTGAAAACCATTTCCGGTGACTACCTCTTGAAGCTCATCAAGAGAATGCCAAGAGTGTGCAAATCCACCATCAAAGCAAAAGGTGGCCACTTTGAAGAACCTAGAATATAAGACATAATTTCAATTGTTCCACACT
>JARQOD010006199.1:0-44097 GCA_033576555.1 Oophaga sylvatica
CCCAGGACGTCACCTCTACAGGACAAGCAGCACCCAGGACATCACCTCTACAGGACACGCAGCGCACAGGACATCAACTGTACAGGACACACAGCACCCAGGACATCACCTCTACAGGACACGCCGCTCCCAGGATGTCACCTCTACAGGACACGCAGCGCCCAGGACGTCACCTCTACAGGACAAGCAGCGCCAAGGGCGTCACCACTACAGGACAGAACATGCCCAGGACATCATATGTACATGACACACCGCACACTGGATGTCATCTATAAAGGAGACATTATGCCCAGGACGTCACCTCTACAGGACAAGCAGCGCCCAGGACGTCACCTCTACAGGACAAGCAGCGCCCAGGACATCATGTGTACAGGATACACAGCACCCATGACATCACCTCTACAGGACACACAGCGCCCAGGACATCATCTGTACAGGACACACAGCAACCAGGACATCACCTCTACAGGACACGCCGCTCCCAGGATGTCACCTCTACAGGACACGCCGCGCCCAGGATGTCACCTCTACAGGACACGCCGCTCCCAGGATGTCACCTCTACAGGACACGCCGCGCCCAGGATGTCACCTCTACAGGACACGCCGCGCAAAGGATGTCACCTCTACAGGACACACTGAGCCCAGGATGTCACCTGTACAGGACACGCCGCGCCCAGGATGTCACCTCTACAGGACACGCTGTGCCCAGGATGTCACCTCTACAGGACAAGCAGCGCCCAGGACATCATCTGTACAGGACACACAGCACCCAGGATTTCCCCTCTACAGGACACGCAGTGCACAGGACATCATCTGTACAGGACACACAGCACCCAGGATGTCACTTCTACAGGACACGCCGCGCCCAGGATGTCACCTCTACAGGACACGCCGCGCAAAGGATGTCACCTCTGCAGGACACACTGAGCCCAGGATGTCACCTGTACAGGACACGCCGCGCCCAGGATGTCACCTCTACAGGACACGCCGTGCCCAGGATGTCACCTCTACAGGACAAGCAGCGCCCAGGACATCATCTGTACAGGACACACAGCACCCAGGATGTCACCTCTACAGGACACGCCGCTCACAGGATGTCACCTCTACAGGACACGCCGCGCCCAGGATGTCACCTCTACAGGACACGCAGCGCACAGGACATCATCTGCACAGGACACACAGCACCCAGGATGTCACCTCTACAGGAAACGCCACTCCCAGGATGTCACCTCTACAGGACACGCCGCGCCCAGGATGTCACCTCTACAGGACACACTGCACCCAGGATGTCACCTCTACAGGACACACCGCGCTCAGGATGTCACCTCTACAGGACACGCCTTGCCCAGGATGTCACCTCTACAGGACACGCCATGCACAGGATGTCACCTCTACAGGACACGCCTTGCCCAGGATGTCACCTCTACAGGACACGCCGCACCCAGGATGTCACCTCTACAGGACACACAGCAGCCAGGACGTCACCTCTGCAGGACACGCCACACCCGCCTTTTGGTATAAAGCAATATTTCGATGATAAGGGTGGATACACATGGGGTCCTGGGTCCGGAGGACACGGTTGCTGACAGACGCAATGACCAGTTATGACGCCGTCGGGACTCAGGAGTAGGGGCAGCGATATTCCATCATGGCCGTCGTTTTCCGTATATGTTGCCGACGTTGTGTCCTTTGATTCTCCGAACTGTGGAGGCTTTGCCGATTCCGTAAGAAGATCAGGAAAACTTAACTTTCCACTGAAGCGACGACGTCACACAGTGATCACAATCCTCCACGCCGCATCCTAGAGCCGAGGAAGCTGCAGGGTAGATTTAGAATCGGTGGGCTCATGTGGAGCCTCGGCCGTGACACGGGGGGCCGGTACTAATGGAGCTTGATGAGGTCAGGCGGTGATGGGTCAGTAACGGATGTGAGCGGTGGAGGAATAAAGGCGGTGTGAAGATGTGGCGGTGTGAAGATTCAGCGGTGAGAAACCACGGGGTCTGAAGATATGGCGATGTGAAGACGCGGTGGTGTGAAGTTTCTCCATCAAAGTCTTCAGCCGCAGCGTGAAGATGAGATTATACTGCAGTCATTAAGATGTCTCACACTGAGCTGCAGTCGCGAAGGTGAAGGGTTCACAGGCAGCGCAGGTCAGACAACTGTTCGCATGATTATCCACCGTCAGATCCCCCCCATCCTACCGTCAGATCCCCCCACCTACGTTATACTGTCAGATCCCCCCACTTATGTCTCACCTACATCCCACCGTCAGGTCCCGCACCTACGTCCCACTGTCAGATCCCTCCATTTACAACTCACCTACATCCTGCCATCAGGTCCCCTCATCTACGTCCCACCGTCAGGTCTCCCCACCTACATCCCACCGTCAAGTCCACCCACCTACGTCCCACTGTCAGATCCCGCACCCACGTCCCACTGTCAGGTCCCGCACCTACATCCCACCGTCAGGCTCCACACCTACGCCCCACCGTCAGGTTCCACACCTACGTCCCACTGTCAGATCCCTCCATTTACAACTCACCTACATCCTGCCTTCAGGTCCCCTCATCTACGTCCCACCGTCAGGTCTCCCCACCTACGTCCCGCTGTCAAGTCCCCCCACCTACGTCCCACTGTCAGATCCCGCACCTATGTCCCACTGTCAGGTCCCGCACCTACATCCCACCATCAGGTTCCGCACCTACGTCCCACTGTCAGATCTCTCCATTTACAACTCACCTACTTCCTGCTGTCAGGTCCCCTCATCTACGTCACACACGTCAGGTACCCTCACCTACGTCCCGCCATCAGATCTCCCCACCTACATCCCGCCATCAGGTCTCCCCACCTACATCACGCCATCAGGTCCCCCCACCTACATCCCGCCGTCAGGTCTCCCCACCTACATCCCACCATCAGGTCTCCTCACCTACATCCCGCCATCAGGTCTCCCCACCTACATCACGCCATCAGGTCCCCCCACCTACATTCCGCCGTCAGGTCTCCCCATCTACATCCCTCTGTCAAGTCCCCCCACCTACGTCCCACTGTCAGATCCCGCACCTATGTCCCACTGTCAGGTCCCGCACCTACATCCCACCGTCAGGTTCTGCACCTACGTCCCACTGTCAGATCTCTCCATTTACAACTCACCTACTTCCTACTGTCAGATCCCCCCCACCTACGTTATACTGTCAGATCCCCCCACTTATGTCTCACCTACATCCCACCGTCAGGTCCCGCACCTACATCCCACTGTCAGATCCCTCCATTTACAACTCACCTACATCCTGCCATCAGGTCCCCTCATCTACATCCCACCGTCAGGTCTCCCCACCTACATCCCACCGTCAAGTCCACCCACCTACGTCCCACTGTCAGATCCCGCACCCACGTCCCACTATCAGGTCCCGCACCTACATCCCACCGTCAGGTTCCACACCTACGCCCCACCGTCAGGTTCCACACCTACGTCCCACTGTCAGATCTCTCCATTTACAACTCACCTACATCCTGCCTTCAGGTCCCCTCATCTACGTCCCACTGTCAGGTCTCCCCACCTACGTCCCGCTGTCAAGTCCCCCCACCTACGTCCCACTGTCAGATCCCGCACCTATGTCCCACTGTCAGGTCCCGCACCTACATCCCACCGTTAGGTTCCGCACCTACGTCCCACTGTCAGATCTCTCCATTTACAACTCACCTACTTCCTGCTGTCAGGTCCCCTCATCTACGTCACACCGTCAGGTCCCCTCACCTACGTCCCGCCATTAGATCTCCCTACCTACATCCCGCCATCAGGTCTCCCCACCTACATCACGCCATCAGGTCCCCCCACCTACATCCCGCCGTCAGGTCTCCTGTTGTGAATGGGTTTGAGATGAGTTCTGAGCAGAGGCTCCCTCTGGTGGTTACAAGCGGTACTAGTGAGGATTGTGAGGACTGGGAATCAGGTGTTACTGATTGGTCTTATATAAGGGAGTCATTTTCCCATCAGGGTTGCCGGTGATCAATTGTTCTGGTCTGAATCCTTCTTTCCAGTTTCCCTTGTAGCCTGCTGTGTCGTGTCTGCATCTCCTGCTATCAGATAAGACAATTTCTTATTTTGTGTTTTTGCTATATTTTTGCATTTTGTCCTGCACTTCTGTGGGGGCCTTCAGGGTCCCCTCTGGGGGCTTTTGCCCTCTCAGTTTAGTCCAGCCACTGTGTTTTGTACTTTTGCTTTTTCCAGTTTTTTTTCAGTGGCTGCTGTTTTGTTTTTGTTACACCAGAGAACTAATTTAGGTGGTAGAGGTCGTGTGATCTCAGGTGATTTTGAAATTAGTAGAGTTGGTGTTTTTTCAGGGTTTTCTGAGATTGCAGTAAGTACCCTTCCTGTCCTTTTCTATTTAGATAGTTTGGGCCCCAGCGTTTGCTCATTCTATTTTCTTTCTGTGTCAGTATTTCCTCTTGTCTAACCGCCATTACTTGTTTGGGGGCTTTCTATTATCTTTGGGGTTCTGCTCCGGGGCAGATAGCTTTCCTATTTCTATCTTTAGGTGTAGTTAGTTTCTCAGGCTGTGACGAGGCGTCTAGGACCAATGTAGGAACGCTCCACGGCTGCCTCTAGTTGCGGTGGTTAGTCAGGGTACTGCAATCTCATAGATTCCAACTGCTCTGGTGTATTTCCTTTTTTACCTGCACTCCTCAGCTACCGTAACATAACAGTCTCCCCACCTACATCCCGCCATCAGGTCTCCCCACCTACATCACGCCATCAGGTCCCCCCACCTACATTCCGCCGTCAGGTTTCCCCATCTACATCCTGCTGTCAGGTCTCCCCACCTATGTCCCGCCGTCAGATCTCCCCACCTACATCCCGCCATCAGGTCTCCCCACCTACATCACGCCATCAGGTCCCCCACCTACATTCCGCCGTCAGGTCTCCCCATCTACATCCCGCTGTCAGGTCTCCCCACCTATGTCCCGCCGTCAGGTCTCCCCACCTATGTCCCGCCGTCAGATCTCCCCACCTACATCCCGCCATCAGTTCTCCCCACCTACAACACGCCATCAGGTCCCCCACCTACATCTCGCCATCAGATCTCCACACCTACATCCTGCCATAAGGTCTCCCAACCTACATCACGCCATCAGGTCCCCACCCCTACATTCCGCCGTCAGGTCTCCCCATCTACATCCCGCCGTCAGGTCTCCCCACCTACGTCCCGCCATCAGATCTCCCCACCTACATCCCGCCATCAGATCTCCCCACCTACATCCCGCCATCAGGTCTCCCCACCTACATCCCGCCGTCAGATCTCCCCACCAACAACCCGCCGTCAGGTCTCCCCACCTACATTCCGCCATCAGGTCTCCCCATCTACATCCCGCCGTCAGGTCTCCCCACCTCTTTCCATCAGATCTCCCCACCTCCATCCCGCCATCAGGTCTCCCCACCTACATCCCACCATCAGGTCTCCCCACCTACATCCCGCCATCAGATCTCCCCACCTACATTCCGCCGTCAGGTCTCCCCACCTACATCCCGCCATCAGGTCTCCCCACCTACATCACGCCATCAGGTCCCCCCACCTACATTCTGCCGTCAGGTCTCCCCACCTACATCCCGCCATCAGGTCTCCCCACCTACATCCCGCCATCAGATCTCCCCACCTACATCACGCCATCAGGTCCCCCCACCTACATTCCTCTCCCCACCTACATCACGCCATCAGGTCCCCCCACCTACATTCCGCCGTCAGGTCTCCCCATCTACATCCCACCGTCAGGTCTCCCCACCAACATCCCGCCGTCAGGTCTCCCCACCTACATCACGCCATCAGGTCCCCCCACCTACATTCCGCCGTCAGATCTCCCCACCTGCATTCCGCCATCAGGTCTCCCCATCTACATCCCGCCGTCAGGTCTCCCCACCTCTTTCCATCAGATCTCCCCACCTACATCCCGCCATCAGGTCTCCCCACATACATCCCGCCATCAGGTCCCCTGTTATGATTTGGTAGCTGAGGAGAGCAGGCAAAAAAGGCAATACACCAGAGAGGTTGGAATCTATTGGATTGCAGTACCCTGACTAACCACCACAACTAAAGGCAGCCGTGGAGCGTACCTACGTTGGTCCTAGACGCCTCGTCACAGCCTGAGAAGCTAACTACACCTAAAGATAGAAAGAGGAAAACTATCTGCCCCGGAACAGATCCCCAAAGAACATAGGAAGCCCCCAAACATGTAATGGCGGTTAGACAAGAGGAAAACACAGACACAGACAGAAAATAGTATGAGCAAACGTTGGGGCCCAAACTTCCTAAAAAGAAAAGGATAGGAAGGTCACTTACTGCAATCCAAAAAACCCTAAAAAAATACCAACACACTAATTGCAAAAACACCTGAGATCACACGACCTCTACCACCTAAATTAGTTCTCTGGTGTAACAAAACCAAACAGCAGCCACTGAAAAAAAAACTGGAAAAGGCAAATGAACAAATAACAGTGGCTGAACAAAACTGAGAGGGGCACAAGCCCCCGGAGGGGACCCGGCAGACCCCCACAGAAGTGCAGGACAAAATGCAAAAAGCAAGCACAAAAAACAAAGGAAGAAAAAGTCTTATCTGTTAGCAGAAGATGCAGGCACGAAACAGCAAGCTTCAAAGTGAAACAGGAATCACAGCTGAGACCAGACAATTGATCACCGGCAACCCTGATGGGAGGGAACCTCCCTTATATAAGACCAGTCAGTAACACCTGATCGCCAATCTTCACAATCTTCATTGAATAGTTCAGTACTGTTTGTAACCACCAGAGGGAGCTTCTGCTCAGAATTCATTTCTAGCACATTCACAACAGTCCCCCCACCTACATTCCGCAGTCAGGTCTCCACATCTGCATCCCGCCGTCAGGTCTCCCCACCTACGTCCCACGATCAGATCTCCCCACCTACATCCCGCCATCAGGTCTCCCCACCTACATCACGCCATCCGGTACCCCCACCTACATCCGCCGTCAGATCTCCCCACCTACATCCCGCCATCAGGTCTCCCCACCTACATCACGCCATCAGGTCTCCCCACCTACATCACGCCATCCGGTACCCCCACCTACATCCCGCCATCAGATCTCCCCACCTACATTCCGCCGTCAGGTCTCCCCATCTACATCCCACCGTCAGGTCTCCCCACCAACATCCCGCCGTCAGGTCTCCCCACCTACATCACGCCATCAGGTCCCCCACCTACATTCCGCCGTCAGATCTCCCCACCTGCATTCCGCCATCAGGTCTCCCCATCTACATCCCGCCGTCAGGTCTCCCCACCTCTTTCCATCAGATCTCCCCACCTACATCCCGCCATCAGGTCTCCCCACATACATCCCGCCATCAGGTCCCCTGTTATGATTTGGTAGCTGAGGAGAGCAGGCAAAAAAGGCAATACACCAGAGAGGTTGGAATCTATTGGATTGCAGTACCCTGACTAACCACCACAACTAAAGGCAGCCGTGGAGCGTACCTACGTTGGTCCTAGACGCCTCGTCACAGCCTGAGAAGCTAACTACACCTAAAGATAGAAAGAGGAAAACTATCTGCCCCGGAACAGATCCCCAAAGAACATAGGAAGCCCCCAAACATGTAATGGCGGTTAGACAAGAGGAAAACACAGACACAGACAGAAAATAGTATGAGCAAACGTTGGGGCCCAAACTTCCTAAAAAGAAAAGGATAGGAAGGTCACTTACTGCAATCCAAAAAACCCTAAAAAAATACCAACACACTAATTGCAAAAACACCTGAGATCACACGACCTCTACCACCTAAATTAGTTCTCTGGTGTAACAAAACCAAACAGCAGCCACTGAAAAAAAACTGGAAAAGGCAAATGAACAAATAACAGTGGCTGAACAAAACTGAGAGGGGCACAAGCCCCCGGAGGGGACCCGGCAGACCCCCACAGAAGTGCAGGACAAAATGCAAAAAGCAAGCACAAAAAACAAAGGAAGAAAAAGTCTTATCTGTTAGCAGAAGATGCAGGCACGAAACAGCAAGCTTCAAAGTGAAACAGGAATCACAGCTGAGACCAGAACAATTGATCACCGGCAACCCTGATGGGAGGGAACCTCCCTTATATAAGACCAGTCAGTAACACCTGATCGCCAATCTTCACAATCTTCATTGAATAGTTCAGTACTGTTTGTAACCACCAGAGGGAGCTTCTGCTCAGAATTCATTTCTAGCACATTCACAACAGTCCCCCCACCTACATTCCGCAGTCAGGTCTCCACATCTGCATCCCGCCGTCAGGTCTCCCCACCTACGTCCCACGATCAGATCTCCCCACCTACATCCCGCCATCAGGTCTCCCCACCTACATCACGCCATCCGGTACCCCCACCTACATCCCGCCGTCAGATCTCCCCATCTACATCCCGCCATCAGGTCTCCCCACCTACATCACGCCATCAGGTCCCCCCACCTACATTCCGCCGTCAGGTCCCCCCACCTACATCCCGCCATCAGATCTCCCCACCTACATCCCGCCATCAAGTCCTCCCCACCTACATCACGCCATCAGGTCCCCCAACTACATCCGCCCGTCCCAGATCTCACACCTACATCCCGCCATCAGTCTCCCCAACCTAACATCACGCCATCAGGTCCCCACCCCTACATTCCGCCGTCAGGTCTCCCCATCTACATCCGCCGTCAGGTCTCCCCACCTACGTCCCGCCATCAGATCTCCCCACCTACATCCCGCCATCAGATCTCCCCACCTACATCCCGCCATCAGGTCTCCCCACCTACATCCCGCCATCAGATCTCCCCACCTACAACCCGCCGTCAGGTACTCCCCACCTACATTCCGCCATCAGGTCTCCCCATCTACATCCTGCCGTCAGGTCTCCCCACCTCTTTCCATCAGATCTCCCCACCTACATCCCGCCATCAGGTCTCCCCACATACATCCCACCATCAGGTCTCCCCACCTACATCCCGCCATCAGATCTCCCCATCTACATTCTGCCGTTAGGTCTCCCCACCTACATCCGCCACCTGCATCACGCCATCAGGTTTCCCCACCTACATCACGCCATCCGGTCCCCCCACCTACATTCCGCCATCAAGTCTCCCCACCTACATCCCGCCGTCAGATCTCCCCACCTACATCCCGCCATCAGGTCTCCCCACCTTCATCACCCCATCAGGTACCCCACCTACATCCCGCCATCAGATCTCCCCACCTACATCCCACCATCAGGTTCCCCACCTACATTCCGCCGTCAGGTCTCCCCATCTACATCCCTCTGTCAGGTCTCCCCACCTACGTCCCGCCATCAGATCTCCCCACCTACATCCCGCCATCAGGTCTCCCCACCTACATCACGTCATCAGGTCCCCCCACCTACATTCCGCCGTCAGGTCTCCCCACCTACATCCCGCCATCAGGTCTCCCCACCTACATCCCGCCATCAGGTCTCCCCACCTACATCACGCCATCCGGTCCCCACCTACATTCCGCCATCAGGTCTCCCCACCTACATCCCGCCGTCAGATCTCCCCACCTACATCCCGCCATCAGGTCTCCCCACCTGCATCACCCCATCAGGTACCCCACCTACATCCCGCCATCAGATCTCCCCACCTACATCCCACCATCAGGTCTCCCCACCTACATTCCGCCGTCAGGTCTCCCCATCTACATCCCTCCGTCAGGTCTCCCCACCTACGTCCCGCCATCAGATCTCCCCACCTACATCCCGCCATCAGGTCCCCCCACCTACATCCCGCCATCAAATCCCCACCTACATCCCGCCATCAGGTTCCCCACCTACATCCCGCCATCAGGTCTCCCCACCTACATCACGCCATCAGGTCCCCCCACCTACATTCCGCCGTCAGGTCTCCCCACCTACATCCCGCCATCAGGTCTCCCCACCTACATCACGTCATCAGGTCCCCCCACCTACATTCCGCCGTCAGGTCTCCCCACCTAAATCCCGCCATCAGGTCTCCCCACCTACATCCCGCCATCAGGTCTCCCCACCTACATCACGCCATCCGGTCCCCCACCTACATTCCGCCATCAGGTCTCCCCACCTACATCCCGCCGTCAGATCTCCCCACCTACATCCCGCCATCAGGTCTCCCCACCTGCATCACCCCATCAGGTACCCCACCTACATCCCGCCATCAGATCTCCCCACCTACATCCCACCATCAGGTCTCCCCACCTACATTCCGCCGTCAGGTCTCCCCATCTACATCCCTCCGTCAGGTCTCCCCACCTACGTCCCGCCATCAGATCTCCCCACCTACATCCCGCCATCAGGTCCCCCCACCTACATCCCGCCATCAAATCTCCCCACCTACATCCCGCCATCAGGTCTCCCCACCTACATCCCGCCATCAGGTCTCCCCACCTACATCACGCCATCAGGTCCCCCCACCTACATTCCGCCGTCAGGTCTCCCCACCTACATCCCGCCATCAGGTCTCCCCACCTACATCACGCCATCAGGTCCCCCCACCTACATTCCGCCGTCAGGTCTCCCCATCTACATCCCGCCGTCAGGTCTCCCCACCTGCATCACGCCATCAGGTCCCCCACCTACATTCCGCCGTCAGGTCTCCCCACCTACATCCCGCCATCAGGTCTCCCCACCTACATCACGCCATCAGGTCCCCCCACCTACATCCCGCCATCAGATGTCCCCACCTACATCCCGCCATCATGTCCCCTCACCTACGATCTATCATCAGATGTCCCAATCTGCATCCTTCTGTCAGATCCCCCTATGTTCTGCAATCAGAAGTCCCCACCTGCATCCCGCCGTCAGGACCTCCACCTACATCCCACAAGCAAGGAATGAGGGCTTATAATAATAATTCAGCCACATAGCGCTAAATATCTAATATACTGTCCTGATAACACTGCCACATAGCGCTAAATATCTAATATACTGCCCTGATAATACCACCACATAGCGCTAAATATCTAATATACTGCCCTGATAACACCGCCATATAGTGCTAAATATATAATATACTGCCATGATAATACCGCCACATAGCGCTAAATATGTAATATACTGCCTTGGTAATACCGCCACATAGCTCTAAATATCTAATATACTGTCCTGATAACACTGCCACATAGCGCTAAATATCTAATATACTGCCCTGATAATACCGCCACATAGCGCTAAATATCTAATATACTGCCCTGATAACACCGCCATATAGTGCTAAATATCTAATATACTGCCATGATAATACCGCCACATAGCGCTAAATATGTAATATACTGCCCTGGTAATACCGCCACATAGCGCAAAATATCTAATATACTGCCCTGATAACAACGCCACATAGCGCTAAAATGTAATATACTGCCCTGATAATATCGCCACATAGCGCTAAATATCTAATATACTGCCCTGATAATACCGACACATCGTGCTAAATATCTAATATACTGTCCTGATAACAACGCCACATAGTGCTAAATATCCAATATACTGCCCAGATAAAACCTCTACATAGCGCTAAATATCTAATATACTGCCCTGATAATACCGCCACATACCGCTAAATATCTAGTATACTGCCCTGATAATACCGCCACATAGCGCTAAACATCTAATATACTGCCCTGATAATACCACCACATGGCCCTAAATATCTAATATACTGCCCTGATAATACCGCCACATACCGCTAAATATCTAGTATACTGCCCTGATAATACCGCCACATAGCGCTAAACATCTAATATACTGCCCTGATAATACCACCACATGGCCCTAAATATCTAATATACTGCCCAGATAATACCGCCACATACCGCTAAATATCTAATATACTGCCCTGATAATACCGCCACATAGCGCTAAACATCTAATATACTGCCCTGATAATACAGCCACATAGCGCTAAATATCCTCCTTTTAGCTCTGTTTTTCTCCATAAGCCTCTGTCCCCCTTCTTACTCATCTCTCGCCCTCCTCACCCCTCTGTCCTCCTCCTTACCCCGCTCCCCCACTTTAACCCTCTGTCCTCCACCATTCCCCTTTTTCCTCCTCCATACTCCTCTGTCCTCCTCCATACTCCTCTCTCCCCCTCCTTAGCCCTCTCTTCCTCCATACTCCTTTTTCCTCCTCCATACTCCTTTTTCCTCCTCCATACTCCTTTTTCCTACTCCATACTACTATGTCCTCCTCCATACTCCTCTGTCCTCATCCATGCTCCTCTATCCACCTCCATACTCCTATGTCCTTCTCCATATTCCTGTACCCTGCTCCATGCTCCTCTGTCCTCCTCTTTTCTCCTGTGTCCCCTCCATACTCCTCTGTCCACCTCCATACTCCTATGTCCTTCTCTATATTCCTATGCCCTGCTCCATGCTCCTCTGTCCTCCTCTTTTCTCATGTGTCCCCCTCCATACTCCTATGTCCTCAGCCATACTCCTCTGTCAACCTCCATACTCCTATGTTCTCCTCCATACTCCTATGTCCTCCTTCATACCCCTGTCCCCTTCCATACTCCTCTTTCCTCCTCCTTACCCCTTTCTCCTCCATACTCCTTTGTCCTCCTCCTTACCCCTCTATCCTCCTTACCCCTCTGTCCTACTACTTACTCATCTGTCCTCCTCCTTACCCTTCTCTCCTCCATATTCCTTTCTCTCTTCCTACTTACCCCTCTATTCTCCTCCTTCCCCTTCTGTCCCCTCCATACTCTTCGTTACCCTTCTGTCCTCCTCATTACTCCTGTCCCCCACTTTTGCCCTCTGTCCTCCTCCATACCCCTCTTTCCCCCTCCTTAGCCCTCTTTCCTCCTCCAAACTCTTCTTTCCTCCTCTGTCCCCCTCTGTCCCCCTCCTTAGCCCTCTGTCCTCCTCCTTATCCCTCTCTCCTCCATACTCCTTTGTCCTACTATTTACCCCTCTGTCCCCCTCCATAATCATCTGTCCTCCTCCTTACCCCTCTGTCCCCAACATAATCGTCTGTCCTCCTCCTTACCCCTTTCCCAATCCATGCTCCTCCCTCCTCCTGTATACCCCTCTCCTCCTTCTTACTCCTCTGTTGTCCTCCTTACCCCTTCCTCCTCCATTCTACTCTGTCCTCCTCCTTACCCCTCTGTCCCACTCCATCCTCCTCTGTCGTCCTCAATTCCCCTCTCTCCTCCATACTCCTTTGTCCTCCTACTTAGCCCTCTGTACTTTTCGTTACCCCTCTGTCCCCATCCTTACTCCTGTGTCTTCCTCCTTACTCCTCTGTCCTCATCTTTACCCTTCTCTCCTCCATACTGCTCTGTCCTCCTCCTTACCCCTCTGTCCTCTTCCTTATCCCTGTCCCCCTCCTTACTCATTTGTCCTCCTCCTTACCCCTATGTCCCCTTCTATACTCCTCTGTCCTCCTCCTTACCCCTCTGTCCCCCTCCTTACTCCTCTGTCCTCTTCCTTAACCTTCTCTTCTCCATACTCCTCTGTCCTCTTCCTTACCCCTCGGTCCCCCTCCTTATTCCTCTGTCCTCCTCCTTACCCCTCACTGCTTCATACTCCTCTGTCCTCCTCCTTACCCTCTCTCCTCCATACTCATTTGTCCCCCTCCTTACCCCTCTCTCCTCACCTCTCTGTCCCCCTCCATACTCCTCTGTCCTCCTCCTTACCCCCTCTGTCCTCCTGCATACTCCTGTCCTTGTTACCCCTCTACTTCTTACAACTCTGTCCTCCTCCTTACCCCTCTGTCCCCCTCCATACTCCTCTGTCCTCCTCCTTACTCCTTCCTCCTCCATTTTACTCTGTCCTCCTCCTTACCCCTCTGTCCCACTCCATCCTCCTCTGTCGTCCTCAATTCCCCTCTCTCCTCCATACTCCTTTGTCCTCCTACTTAGCCCTCTGTACTTTTCGTTACCCCTCTGTCCCCATCCTTACTCCTGTGTCTTCCTCCTTACTCCTCTGTCCTCATCTTTACCCTTCTCTCCTCCATACTGCTCTGTCCTCCTCCTTACCCCTCTGTCCTCTTCCTTATCCCTGTCCCCCTCCTTACTCATTTGTCCTCCTCCTTACCCCTATGTCCCCTTCTATACTCCTCTGTCCTCCTCCTTACCCCTCTGTCCCCCTCCTTACTCCTCTGTCCTCTTCCTTAACCTTCTCTTCTCCATACTCCTCTGTCCTCTTCCTTACCCCTCGGTCCCCCTCCTTATTCCTCTGTCCTCCTCCTTACCCCTCACTGCTTCATACTCCTCTGTCCTCCTCCTTACCCTCTCTCCTCCATACTCATTTGTCCCCCTCCTTACCCCTCTCTCCTCACCTCTCTGTCCCCCTCCATACTCCTCTGTCCTCCTCCTTACCCCCTCTGTCCTCCTGCATACTCCTGTCCTTGTTACCCCTCTACTTCTTACAACTCTGTCCTCCTCCTTACCCCTCTGTCCCCCTCCATACTCCTCTGTCCTCCTCCTTACTCCTCTGTCCTCCTCCTTTCTCCTCTGTCCTTTCCCCTCTGTCCTCCTCCTTACTCCTCTCTTCTCCTCCTTACCCCTCTGTCCCCTCTCCTTACTCCTCTCTTCTCCTCCTTACCCCTCTGTCCCCCTCCTTACTCCTCTCTCCTCCTCCTTACCCTCTGTTCTCTTCTTTACCCCTCTCTTCTCCTCCTTACCCCTCTGTCCTCCTCCTTACCATTCTCCTCCTTACCCCTCTCTCCTCCTTACCCCTCTGTCCTCCTCCTTACTCCTTTCTTCTCCTCCTTAACCCTCTGTCCCCCCTCCTTACTGCTCTCCTCCTCCTTACCCCTCTGTCCCCCTCCATACTCTTCGCTACCCCTCTGTCATCCTCCTTACCCCTGTGCCCCACTTTAGCCCTCTATCCTCCTCCATACTCCTCTTTCCCCCTCCATACTCCTTAATCCCCCTCCTTAGCCCTCTCTCCTCCAAACTCCTCTTTCCTCCCCTATACTCTTTTCCTCCTCTATACTCCTTTGTCCCCCTCCTTAGCCCTCTCCTCCTCCCTAGCCCTCTGTCCTCCTCCTTAGCGCTCTGTCCTCCTCCATACTCCTATGTCCCCCTCCATACTCCTCTTTCCCCTCTCTCATCTTTACTCCTCTGTCCCCCTACATTCCCTTGTCCTCCTCCTTATCCTTCTGTACCCCTCCTTATCTCTCTGTCCTCCTCCTTACTCTTCTCTCCTTCATACTCCTCTGTCCTCCTCTTTACCCCTTTGTCCCCCTCCATACTCCTCTTTCCTCCTCCTTACCCCTCTCTCTCCTTATCCCTCTGTCCCCCTCCATCCATCTCTGTCCTCTTCCTTACCCTTCTCTCCTCCATACGCCTCTGTCCTCCTCCTTACCACTCTCTCCTCCATACCCCTCTGTCCTTCTCTTTACCCCTTTGTTCCCCTCCATACTCCTCTTTCCTCCTCCTTACCCCTCTCTCATACTTACCCCTCTGTCCCCCTCCATTCCCCTTTGTCCTCCTACTTATTCCTCTGTCATCCTCCTTAGCCTTCTCTCATCCATACTCCTTTGTCCTCCTCCTTACGCTCCTCTCCTCATCCTCCTCTGTCCTCCTCCTTACCCCACTGTCCCCCTCCATACTCCTCCTTACCCCTCTCTCCTCCATACTCCTCTGTCCTCCTCCTTACCCCTCTGTACTCCTCATTAATCCACTGTCCCCCTCCATACTCCTCTGTCCTCCTCATACAGTTCTGGTCGCAGATTCAATGTATGAACAATTTATATAATGTGTTTTGGGGTTTTAATCCTGTGACATGCACCCAGGAGGAGATACCGCACAATGTAACCGTCCCTGTGTACGTCCTCACTTCACCCTGATGACTGTGACTGCGGGGGCAGAGAAACATTCAGTGCAGGGTCATCCTACAAAGGGGGTGCACCGCGGCCCCCTCAGAGATGTCCTGTAGAGCACGGACCGATCGAGTCAAATTCACATCAGAGGCTCTGTGCAGTCATCATCATAGACCCCGTCTACTTCCATCTCTTGCGGCAGATCTTGCGCCACCCTCAGGAACGCGCAGTAAACTTGTGAATTCATCATCCCATGTTTGCTCCCCCCTCATCTACTTATAAGAGGCTGCAATTACCGAGCGCCCCCCTGCCGGGGCAGATATTGTGCGCGGCTCAATTCTGTGCGGTAACTCGCTGTAGTAACGAATATGAGATTCATTCTGTGAGCCTGGTAATGTTATTAGTTACAGTGCTGCCTAATCCTCGCGTCTCCATTCTCTGCCCCCTCCCCCAGACAAGGAACAGAAAAAAAATATTCCTCTTGGGTCTGTAAATGAGGCGGCCACCCCAGCGAGCTGCTGTCACTTATTGCGAGCCGAACCGCCAGCTTTGATCACAGACGGCTCTTAAACCGCCAGTAGTGTTCTCCAACATCAAGGAGAAGTCGGCGGAAGATTCAGTCCCTCATTCATCTTCGGATTGAAAACATGCAGGAAAAAGACAAATAGAGAAAAAAAAATTGTACATGTAAAATAACCCCAAATCAGGAATGGCAGGTTGTGAGTGGTCCGGGGCACCGCAATGGGAACGGTCATTACGCCTCCCGCATTCTTAAAGGGTTCTTACATGACTATAAATTCTTATCTTTTCCCTGTGCCGCTGCGAGCTACAGGTTGATGCAGCTCTGCTACCTGAGTGTCCTTATCCTGTACACGAGTGTCATTATCCTGTACCCCAGCATCATCCCGTTCCCCGAGTGTCAGCGTCATTATCCCACACCTCGAGTGTCAGCGTCATTATCCCGTACCCCGAATGTCAGCGTCATTATCCTGTACCCCGAGTGTCAGCATCATTATCCCGCACCCCGAATGTCAGCGTCATTATCCTGTACCCCGAGTGTCAGCATCATTATTCCGCAACCCCAGTGTCAGCGTCATTATCCCGCACCCCGAGTGTCAGTATCATTATCCTGTCCCCCGAGTGTCAGCGTCATTATCCTGTATCCTGAGTGTCAGCGTCATTATCCCGCACCCCAAGTGTCAGCGTCATTATCCCGCAGCCCGAGTGTCAGTGCCATTATCCTGTCCCCGAGTGTCTGTGATATTATCCTGTACCCCAAGTGTCAGTGACATTATCCTGTACCTGGAGTGTCAGTGCCATTATCCTGTACTTCGAGTGTCAGCGTCATTATCCCTTACATTATCTCATACTCCGGGCTGGTTTTAGACAAAGTGGGGCCCTGGGCATAAGCTGAGAGTGAGGCCCCCAAATACTGACACATGGCACCATGACACAAACATTGTAGTTACATGCGCTGAGTTCAGGCCGTTACACAACCGCAATTGATAATATTGATGTGATTTGACGCTTGTTTCCCGGCCTCTTCACACCAGGTGAGGAAGAATGGTAGGCACAGAACAATTAATAGTAGATCTATCTGTCCTCATACAGCATCATGTTATCAACAGCACATCTGCAGCTTACGCCGGGCGATGTGCTGCCAAGAGCAAGGATTTGTGTACTGGCATAAACAATCCAATCACCCGATGAATAAGCAGCAGTTTGCGCGTTCGTCGGGTGATTGCTGGCATGTTTACACATAGGGACACATGTATACAGAGCATATACATACATGCATACACAGAGCGCATACATACAGACACACGTATACCCAAAGCACATATATACAGACACACGTATACCCAGAGCGCATATATACAGACACACATATACACAGAGTGCATACATACAGACACACGTATACCCAGAGCATATATACAGACACATGTATACACAGAGCGCATACATACAGACACATGTATACCCAGAGCGCATATATACAGACACACATATACACAGAGTGCATACATACAGACACACGTATACCCAGAGCGCATATATACAGACACACGTATACACAGAGCGCATACATACAGATACACGTATACCCAGAGCGCATATATACAGACACACATATACACAGAGTGCATACATACAGACACACGTATACCCAGAGCGCATACATACAGACACATGCATACACAGAGCACATACATACTGTACAGACACATGTATACCCAGAGCACACACATACACACATGTATACACAGAGCACGTACATACAGACATACATGTACACAGAGCACATACATACAGACACACATGTACACAGAGCGCATACATACAGACACATGCATACACAGAGCACATACATACAGACACATGTATACCCAGAGCACACAAATGCAGACACACGTATACACAGAGCGCATACATATAGACACACGTATACCCAGAGCGCATATATAGAGACACACGTATACACAGAGAGCATACATACAGACACACGTATACACAGAGCGCATACATACAGACACACGTATACACAGAGCGCATACATACAGACACACGTATAGACAGAGCGCATAAATACAGACACAAGTATACACAGAGCACATACATACAGACACACGTATACACAGAGAACATACATACACACACATGTATACCCAGAGCACACAAATACAGACATATGTATACACAAAGCGCATACATACAGACATACATAAACACAGAGCACATACATACAGACACACAGAGAGCGCACACATACACGTGTGTACACAGAGCAAAACAGACACACATATACACAGAGCGCATACATACAGACAGGTGTACACAGAGTGCATACATACAGACACATGTATAAAGAGCACATACATACCCAGGGCTGGCGTCAGCACCCGGCCTACCAGGGCCCTGAGCAAGCGGGGGCCCACTCGCCGTCGGGCACCCCAGCGCCCGTTAGCAGATGAGAGCGGTACCAGCGCCGCCACTGGGCCCCCCCGCTTGCTCAGGGCCCCGGCAGCAGCCGGCGCAATATTTACCTCTCCCCGTGCCTCCGCAGCTCCGGGCTCCAGGGGGCGCCTGCAGGGCGCCCGCGGCTTCCTCTCACAGCAGCGCCGCTGAATGACGTCATCATTCAGCGGCCGGCTGTGGCAGAGAGTAAGCGCGGGCGCTGGACAGGTGAGATGTGGTTTGTGTGTCTGTGTCTGTATCAGTGTGTGTGTATTTAGTGCGGTGCTTTGTGTGTGTGTATGTGAGAGAGTGCTGTGGTGCTGTCTGTGTGTGGTGCTGTATGTGTGATGGTGGTGGGGGAGGCAGTGATGGTGGTGAGGAGCCGGAGGCAATGATGATGATGGGAGGCGATGATGATGGGGAGGCAATGATGATAATGCTGGGGAGGCAATGATGATGATGATGGGGTCTTTCCACAGCGCCCTTTCCTGAGCCGGCCCGTAACAGTGCAGAATGCAGCACAGTGCAGAGGAGAGCTCCATATTTTGTATGGAGCATTATATGGGGACCAGTATCCTGTATGGAGCATTATTTGGGGTCCAATATTCTTTATGGAGCATTATATTTGGCCCATAATACTGTATGGAGGACTATGTGGTGCCCATAATATTGTATGGAGGACTGTACTGTCCAGTCTGTACTGTGCGCTGCGAGGATTTGCCGTTTTCTGAGCTATTGTAGAATTTACAATAGATATCACTCATGTAATGGAAGAAGTGAAGTGTTTGGCGTTGTGCTATACCCATATTTCTCTGCAGTATCTGTGCATCATGAATCGTGGTCTGTGTTAAAGGGGCCCACTGAGACTCTTTCGCCCGGGGCCCATAAAAACCTGGAGCCGACCCTGTACATACAGACACACATGTACCCAGAGAGCATACATACACTTGTATACACAGAGCGCATACAGACACATGTATACACAGACTGCATACATACACACACGTATACACAGAGCGCATACATACAGACACGTATACACAGAGCGCATACATATAGTCACACGTATACACAGAGTTCATACATACAGACACACGTATACACAGAGCGCATACATATAGTCACACGTATACACAGAGCGCATACATACAGACACGTATACACAGAGCGCATACATATAGTCACACGTATACACAGAGTTCATACATACAGACACATGTATACATAGAGCACATACATATAGACACATCTATACACAGAGCGCATACATACACTTGTATACACAGAGCACATACAGACACACATATACACAGAGCACATACATACAGACACACATATGCAAAGAGTACATACATACAGACACACGTATACACAGAGCGCATACATGCAGACACACATATACCCAGATCGCATACATACACACGCATGTATACACAGAGTGAATACATACAAAGACTTGTATACCCAGAGCACACAAATATAGACACGTGAATACACAGAGCTCATACATACAGACACACATGTACACAGAGAGCATACATACACTTGTATACACAGAGCGCATACAGACACACTTATACACAGAGCACATACATACAGACACACAAATACACAGAGCGCATACATACAGACACACGTATACACAGACCGCATACATACACTTGCATACACAGAGCACATACATACACATTACACATGTACACAGAGTGCATACATACAGACACAAGTATACAAAGAGCTCATACATATGGACACACGTATACACAGAGCATATACATACAGACACACGTTATCATTGAGCGCATACATACAGACACACGTATACCCAGAACGCATACATACAGAGACACATAAACACAGAGCACACACACAAACAGACACACATATACAGAGTGCATACATTCAGACACATGTATACAGAGAGCGCATACATACACTTGTGTACACAAAGCACATACAGACACAAATATACACAGAGCACATACATACAGACACACATGTACACAGAGAGAATACATACACTTGTATACACAGAGCGCATACAGACACACTTATACACAGAGCGCATATATACAGAAACAGGTATACCGAGTGCATACATACAGACACATGCATACACAGAGCGCATACATACACACACGTATACACAGAGCACATACATACAGACACACGTATACACAGAGCGCATACATACAGACACACGTATACAGAGCGCATACATACAGACACACATATACACAGAGCGCATATATACAGACACATGTAACACAGACCGAATACATACAGACACACGTATACACAGAGCGCATACATATAGACACGCGTATACACAGAGCACATACATACAGTCACACGTATACACAGAGCGCATACATACACTTGTATACACAGAGCACATATATACACATTACACATATACACAGAGCACATACATACAGACACACGTATACACAGCGCATACATACAGACACATGCAGAGTGCATGCATGCAGACACATATACACAGAGCGCATGCATTCAGACACATGTGTACTCAGAGCGCATACATACACACACACATGTATACCCAGAGCACACACATACAGACATACGTACAGTACAGACCAAAAGTTTGGACACACCTTCTCATTTAAAGATTTTTCTGTATTTTCATGACTATGAAAATTGTAAATACACACTGAAGGCATCAAAACTATGAATTAACACATGTGGAATTATACATTACACTTTACAAAAAAGTGAGAAACAACTGAAAATATGTCTTATATTCTAGGTTCTTCAAAGTAGCCACCTTTTGCTTTGATTACTGCTTTGCACACTCTTGGCATTCTCTTGATGAGCTTCAAGAGGTAGTCACCGGGAATGGTTTTCACTTCACAGGTGTGCCCTGTCAGGTTTAATAAGTGGGCTTTCTGGCCTTATAAATGGGGTTGGGAACATCAGTTGTGTTGTGCAGAAGTCTGGTGGATACACAGCTGATAGTCCTACTGAATAGACTGTTAGAATTTGTATTATGGCAAGAAAAAAGCAGCGAAGTAAAGAAAAACGAGTGGCCATCATTACTTTAAGAAATGAAGGTCAGTCAGTCTGAAAAATTGGGAAAACTTTGAAGATGTCCCCAAGTGCAATTGCAAAAACCATCAAGTGCTACAAAGAAACTGGCTCACATGAGGACCGCCCCAGAAAGGAAGACCAAGAGTCACCTCTGCTTCTGAGGATAAGTTTATCCGAGTCACCAGCCTCAGAAATCGCAGGTTAACAGCAGCTCAGATTAGAGACCAGGTCAATGCCACACAGAGTTCTAGCAGCAGACACATCTCTACAACAACTGTTAAGAGGAGACTTTGTGCAGCAGGCCTTCATGGTAAAATAGCTGCTAGGAAACCACTGCTAAGGACAGGCAACAAGCAGAAGAGACTTGTTTGGGCTAAAAAACACAAAGAACGGACATTAGACCAGTGGAATCTGTGCTTTGGTCTGATGAGTCCAAATTTGAGATCTTTGGTTCCAACCACCGTGTCTTTGTGCGACACAGAAAAGGTGAACGGGTGAACTCTACATGCCTAGTTCCCACCGTGAAGCATGGAGGAGGAGGTGTGATGGTGTGGGGTGCTTTGCTGGTGACACTGTTGGGGATTTATTCAAAATTGAAGGCATACTGAACCAGCATGGCTACCACAGCATCTTGCAGCAGCATGCTATTCCATCCGGTTTGCGTTTAGTTTTATCATCATTTATTTTTCAACAGGACAATGACCCCAAACACACCTCCAGGCTGTGTAAGGGCTATTTGACCAAGAAGGAGAGTGATGGGGTGCTACGCCAGATGACCTGGCCTCCACAGTCACCAGACCTGAACCCAATCGAGATGGTTTGGGGTGAGCTGGACCGCAGAGTGAAGGCAAAAGGGCCAATAAGTGCTAAGCATCTCTGGGAACTCCTTCAAGATTGTTGGAAGACCATTTCCGGTCACTACCTCTTGAAGCTCATCAAGAGAATGCCAAGAGTGTGCAAAGCACTCATCAAAGCAAAAGGTGACTACTTTGAAGAACCTAGAATATAAGACATATTTTCAGCTGTTTCACACTTTTTTGTAAAGTGTAATGTATAATTTCACATGTGTTAATTCATAGTTTTGATGCCTTCAGTGTGAATGTACAATTTTCATAGTCATGAAAATACAGAAAAATCTTTAAATGAGGTGTGTCCAAACTTTTGGTCTGTACTGTATACACAGAGCGCATACATACAGACACATGTATACACAGACCGCATACATACAGACATACGTATACACAGAGCGCATACATACAGACACATGTATACACAGACCGCATACATACAGACATACGTATACACAGAGCGCATACATAGACACGTATACACAGAGCGCATACATACAGACACTCGTATACACAAGAGCGCATACATACAGACACATGTATACACAGACCGCATACATACAGACATACATATACACAGAGTGAATACATACAGATTCACGTATACACAGAGCGCATACATACAGACACATGTATACACAGACCGCATACATACAGACATACGTATACACAGAGCGCATACATAGACACGTATACACAGAGCGCATACATACAGACACTCGTATACACAGAGCGCATACATACAGACACATGTATACACAGACCGCATACATACAGACATACATATACACAGAGTGAATACATACAGATTCACGTATACACAGAGCACATACATACAGTGACACATATACACAGAGCACATGTCATGATTCCAGTGCAGGTTTGACCTGCACGACAGGGGTTAATGTGTTGATCCCAGTGCAGTCTCTGACCTGCACACCTGCGGTTTATTATTGTGGCCTCTTCTTGGTTCGGGGAGAGCTTCTTATAGCCCTGGGAAGCTCCAATCCCCGTCAGTTATACTTTTGCCTTGGCTGAGTGTGTTGGACCCTGTTTGCCTGTGCCTTGTGCCTGTGTTCTCACTTGCTTGTATAGTTCTGACTCTGTTCTGTTTCCCGTTGTGATTTTGCCTCTCGATTCTGTACTGTGTATATGCTTCTCTGGTTTTCTGACTCCAGCCACATCCCTGACTATTCTTGATTAGCCTGCTCCTTGTGTACCGCGGTGCCTCTCACGTTTACCGACCTCGGCTTGTCTTGGATTTCGTCTCCCTCTGGTGTCCTGTCCTTTCCCTGGTGTCCGGTGACCCCCACCCCTGCTCCAGGGTCCCTGTAGCATCCTGCACTCATCTCCAGCTGCAGGATGCTAAGCCCCGCCCCCTGTGGTCACATGCCCACAGGTCCTGTCAGTACACTCACCACCCCGCGTTCTGCTCACTTCAGCTCCAGCTGTCAGAAGCTCCGGGATCTCACTGTCAGGGCTGCTGAAACCGCTGGTAAGTGCCCACCTGGCGGTTTCTCCTGATAGTTTCCCTTGATAGCACATACATACAGACATACGTATACAGAGAGCACATACATACAGACACACGTATACAAAGAGCGCATACATACAGACATACGTATACACAGAGCACATACATACAGACATACGTATACACAGAGCACATACATACAGACATACGTATACACAGAGCATATACATACAGACACACGTATACACAGAGCACATACATACAGACATACGTATACACAGAGCACATACAGACATACGTATAAACAGAGCGCATCCATACAGACACACGTATACACAGAGCACATACAGACACACGTATACACAGAGCGCATAAATACAGACACACGTATACACAGAGCGCATACATACAGACACACGTATACACAGACCGGATACATACAGACACACGTATACACAGACCGGATACATACACTTGTATACATAAAGCGCATAGAGACACTCATATACACAGAGCGCATATATACAGACACATGTATACACAGAGCATATACATACAGACACACATACACAGAGTGCATACATACAGACATACGTATACACAGAGCGCATACATACAGACATACGTATACACAGAGCGCATACATACAGACACACGTATACACAGACCGCATACATACAGACACACGTATACACAGAGAACATACATACAGTCACACGTATACACAGAGCGCATACATACAGACACATGTATACACAGAGCGCATACATACAGACATGCGTATACACAGAGAACATACATACAGACACACGTATACACAGAGCGCATACATACAGACACACGTATACACAGAGCGCATACATACAGACACACGTATACACAGAGCGCATACATACAGACACACGTATACACAGACCGGATACATACAGACACACGTATACACAGAGCACATACATACAGACATACGTATACACAGAGCACATACATACAGACATACGTATACACAGAGCATATACATACAGACACACGTATACACAGAGCACATACATACAGACATACGTATACACAGAGCACATACAGACATACGTATAAACAGAGCGCATCCATACAGACACACGTATACACAGAGCACATACAGACACACGTATACACAGAGCGCATACATACAGACACACATATACACAGAGCGCATACATACAGACACACGTATACACAGAGCGCATACATAGACACGTATACACAGACTGGATACATACACTTGTATACACAAAGCGCATAGAGACACTCATATACACAGAGCGCATATATACAGACACATGTATACACAGAGCATATACATACAGACACACATACACAGAGTGCATACATACAGACATACGTATACACAGAGCGCATACATACAGACACACGTATACACAGACCGCATACATACAGACACACGTATACACAGACCGCATACATACAGACACACGTATACACAGAGAACATACAGTCACACGTATACACAGAGCGCATACATACAGACACATGTATACACAGAGCGCATACATACAGACATGCGTATACACAGAGAACATACATACAGACACACGTATACACAGAGCGCATACATACAGACACACGTATCCACAGACCGGATTCATACACTTGTATACACAAAGCGCATAGAGACACACCTCATATACACAGAGCATAAACGCACACTATAACAGACCATACATACATACCTACAAGAGCGCAATACATACAGACACACGTATACACAGAGCATACATACAGTCACAGTATACACAGAGAACATACATACAGACACACGTATACACAGAGAACATACATACACTGATACACAAGGATACACAGAGCAAACATACGACACATGTAACACAAGCGAACATACAAACACGTATACACAGAGCATACATACAGCACATGTATACACAGAGTGCATACATACAGACACACGTATACACAGAGAACATAACATACAGAACACATGCATATACACAGCAGAGCGCATACATATAGACACACGTATACACAGAGGAACATACAGTACCAGCCTACATGAATATACACAGACGGATACATACAGACACAAGCGCATAAGACATCAACACGAGCATAATACAGACACATGTATACACAGAGCATACATACAGACACACATACACAGAGTGCATACATACAGACACAGTATACACAGACCACATACATACAGACACACGTATACACAGAGTGATACATAAGACACACATATACACAGAGACATGATACAGTCACACGTATACACACAAGCGCCATACAGACACATGTATACACAGAGCGCATAATACAGACACATGTATACACAGAGCGCATACATACAGACACTATACACAGAGCATACATACAGACATCATGTATACACAGAGCGCATACATACAGACACATGTATACACAGAGTCATACATAAGACACACGTATACACAGAGCAGCATACATCAGACACGTATACACAGACCGGCATCATTACCAAACATAGACACATATATACACAGAGCGCAATACATACAGACACATGTATTACCAGAGCGCATACATACAGACATGCGTATACACAGAGCGCATACCTACAGACACATGTATACACAGAGGGATACATACAGACACAGTATACAACAGAGACAACATAAGTCACACGTATACACAGAGCGCATACATACAGACACACGTATACACAGACCGGATACATACACTGTATCACAAGCGCATAAGACACTCTATACACAGAGCCATACATACAGACACATGTATAACAGAGCGCATACATACAGACATGCGTATACACAGAGCGCATACTACAGACACATGTATACACAGAGCACATACATACAGACACATGTATACACAGAGCGCATACATACAGACCCCGTAACAGAGAACATACAACAGTCACACGTATACACAGAGGCATACATACAGACACATGTATACACAGAGCGCATACATACAGACATGCAAAATCACAGACACGTATACGAACATACAACAGCACAGTATACACAGAGACATACATACAGACACATGTATACACAGAGCGCATACATACAGACATGCGTATACACAGAGCGCATACATACAGACATGCGTATACACAGAGCGCATACATACAGACACTGGTATACACAGAGCGCATACATATCAACACGTATACACAGAGAACATACATACAGTCACACGTATACACAGAGACATACATACAGACACACGTATACACAGAGACATACATACAGTCACACTATACACAGAGAACATACATACAGACACACGTATACACAGAGGCATACATACAGTCACACGTATACACAGAGTGCATACATACAGACACATGTATACACAGAGCGCATACATACGACTGCGTATACACAGAGCGCATACATACAGACACATGTATACACAGAGCCATACATACAGACACACGTATACACAGAGCGCATACATACAGACACACGTATACACAGAGCGCATCATACAGACACACGTATCACAGACCGATACATACACTGTATACACAAGGCATAGAACACTCATATACACAGAGCGCATAATACAGACACATGTATACACAGACCGATACATACAGACACACGTATACAGAGGCATACATATGACAGTATACACAGAGCACATACATACAGTCACACGTATACACAGAGCGCATACATACACTGTATACCAGAGCACATACACATTACAATGAGAATACAGACAAGTATAGCATACTAGACATGCAAGTGAGCCAACACATATACACAGAGCGCATGCATTCAGACACATGTGTACTCAGAGCGCATACATACACACACATGTATACCCAGAGCACACACATACAGACATACGTACAGTACAGACAAAAGTTTGGACACACGTTCTCATTTAAAGATTTTTCTGTATTTTCATGACTATGAAAATTGTAGAATCACACTGAAGGCATCAAAACTATGAATTAACACATGTGGAATTATACATTACACTTTACAAAAAGTGAGAAACAACTGAAAATATGTCTTATATTCTAGGTTCTTCAAAGTAGCCACCTTTTGCTTTGGTGACTGCTTTGCACACTCTTGGCATTCTCTTGATGAGCTTCAAGAGGTAGTCACCGGGAATGGTTTTCACTTCACAGGTGTGCCCTGTCAGGTTTAATAAGTGGGCTTTCTGGCCTTATAAATGGGGTTGGGAACATCAGTTGTGTTGTGCAGAAGTCTGGTGGATACACAGCTGATAGTCCTACTGAATAGACTGTTAGAATTTGTATTATGGCAAGAAAAAAGCAGCGAAGTAAAGAAAAATGAGTGGCCATCATTACTTTAAGAAATGAAGGTCAGTCAGTCTGAAAAATTGGGAAAACTTTGAAGATGTCCCCAAGTGCAATTGCAAAAACCATCAAGTGCTACAAATAAACTGGCTCACATGAGGACCGCCCCAGGAAAGGAAGACCAAGAGTCACCTCTGCTTCTGAGGATAAGTTTATCCGAGTCACCAGCCTCAGAAATCGCAGGTTAACAGCAGCTCAGATTAGAGACCAGGTCAATGCCACACAGAGTTCTAGCAGCAGACACATCTCTACAACAACTGTTAAGAGGAGACTTTGTGCAGCAGGCCTTCATGGTAAAATAGCTGCTAGGAAACCACTGCTAAGGACAGGCAACAAGCAGAAGAGACTTGTTTGGGCTAAAAAACACAAAGAACGGACATTAGACCAGTGGAAATCTGTGCTTTGGTCTGATGAGTCCAAATTTTAGATCTTTGGTTCCAACCACCGTGTCTTTGTGCGACACAGAAAAGGTGAACGGGTGAACTCTACATGCCTGGTTCCCACCGTGAAGCATGGAGGAGGAGGTGTGATGGTGTGGGGGTGCTTTGCTGGTGACACTGTTGGGGATTTATTCAAAATTGAAGGCATACTGAACCAGCATGGCCACCACAGCATCTTGCAGCGGCATGCTATTCCATCCGGTTTGCGTTTAGTTTTATCATCATTTATTTTTCAACAGGACAATGACCCCAAACACACCTCCAGGCTGTGTAAGGGCTATTTGACCAAGAAGGAGAGTGATGGGGTGCTACGCCAGATGACCTGGCCTCCACAGTCACCAGACCTGAACCCAATCGAGATGGTTTGGGGTGAGCTGGACCGCAGAGTGAAGGCAAAAGGGCCAACAAGTGCTAAGCATCTCTGGGAACTCCTTCAAGATTGTTGGAAGACCATTTCCGGTCACTACCTCTTGAAGCTCATCAAGAGAATGCCAAGAGTGTGCAAAGCACTCATCAAAGCAAAAGGTGACTACTTTGAAGAACCTAGAATATAAGACATATTTTCAGCTGTTTCACACTTTTTTGTAAAGTGTAATGTATAATTTCACATGTGTTAATTCATAGTTTTGATGCCTTCAGTGTGAATGTACAATTTTCATAGTCATGAAAATACAGAAAAATCTTTAAATGAGGTGTGTCCAAACTTTTGGTCTGTACTGTATACACAGAGCGCATACATACAGACACATGTATACACAGACCGCATACATACAGACATACGTATACACAGAGCGCATACATACAGACACATGTATACACAGACCGCATACATACAGACATACGTATACACAGAGCGCATACATAGACACGTATACACAGAGCGCATACATACAGACACATGTATACACAGACCGCATACATACAGACATACGTATACACAGAGCGCATACATAGACACGTATACACAGAGCGCATACATACAGACACATGTATACACAGACCGCATACATACAGACATACGTATACACAGAGCGCATACATAGACACGTATACACAGAGCGCATACATACAGACACTCGTATACACAGAGCGCATACATACAGACACATGTATACACAGACCGCATACATACAGACATACATATACACAGAGTGAATACATACAGATTCACGTATACACAGAGCACATACATACAGTGACACATATACACAGAGCACATGTCATGATTCCAGTGCAGGTTTGACCTGCACGACAGGGGTTAATGTGTTGATCCCAGTGCAGGCTCTGACCTGCACACCTGCGGTTTATTATTGTGGCCTCTTCTTGGTTCGGGGAGAGCTTCTTATAGCCCTGGGAAGCTCCAATCCCCGTCAGTTATACTTTTGCCTTGGCTGAGTGTGTTGGACCCTGTTTGCCTGTGCCTTGTGCCTGTGTTCTCACTTGCTTGTATAGTTCTGACTCTGTTCTGTTTCCCGTTGTGATTTTGCCTCTCGATTCTGTACTGTGTATATGCTTCTCTGGTTTTCTGACTCCAGCCACATCCCTGACTATTCTTGATTAGCCTGCTCCTTGTGTACCGCGGTGCCTCTCACGTTTACCGACCTCGGCTTGTCTTGGATTTCGTCTCCCTCTGGTGTCCTGTCCTTTCCCTGGTGTCCGGTGACCCCACACCCTGCTCCAGGGTCCCTGTAGCATCCTGCACTCATCTCCAGCTGCAGGATGCTAAGCCCCGCCCCCTGTGGTCACATGCCCACAGGTCCTGTCAGTACACTCACCACCCCGCGTTCTGCTCACTTCAGCTCCAGCTGTCAGAAGCTCCGGGATCTCACTGTCAGGGCTGCTGAAACCGCTGGTAAGTGCCCACCTGGCGGTTTCTCCTGATAGTTTCCCTTGATAGCACATACATACAGACATACGTATACAGAGAGCACATACATACAGACACACGTATACAAAGAGCGCATACATACAGACATACGTATACACAGAGCACATACATACAGACATACGTATACACAGAGCACATACATACAGACATACGTATACACAGAGCATATACATACAGACACACGTATACACAGAGCACATACATACAGACATACGTATACACAGAGCACATACAGACATACGTATAAACAGAGCGCATCCATACAGACACACGTATACACAGAGCACATACAGACACACGTATACACAGAGCGCATAAATACAGACACACGTATACACAGAGCGCATACATACAGACACACGTATACACAGACCGGATACATACAGACACACGTATACACAGACCGGATACATACACTTGTATACATAAAGCGCATAGAGACACTCATATACACAGAGCGCATATATACAGACACATGTATACACAGAGCATATACATACAGACACACATACACAGAGTGCATACATACAGACATACGTATACACAGAGCGCATACATACAGACATACGTATACACAGAGCGCATACATACAGACACACGTATACACAGACCGCATACATACAGACACACGTATACACAGAGAACATACATACAGTCACACGTATACACAGAGCGCATACATACAGACACATGTATACACAGAGCGCATACATACAGACATGCGTATACACAGAGAACATACATACAGACACACGTATACACAGAGCGCATACATACAGACACACGTATACACAGAGCGCATACATACAGACACACGTATACACAGAGCGCATACATACAGACACACGTATACACAGACCGGATACATACAGACACACGTATACACAGAGCACATACATACAGACATACGTATACACAGAGCACATACATACAGACATACGTATACACAGAGCATATACATACAGACACACGTATACACAGAGCACATACATACAGACATACGTATACACAGAGCACATACAGACATACGTATAAACAGAGCGCATCCATACAGACACACGTATACACAGAGCACATACAGACACACGTATACACAGAGCGCATACATACAGACACACATATACACAGAGCGCATACATACAGACACACGTATACAAAGACCGGATACATACAGACACACGTATACACAGACTGGATACATACACTTGTATACACAAAGCGCATAGAGACACTCATATACACAGAGCGCATATATACAGACACATGTATACACAGAGCATATACATACAGACACACATACACAGAGTGCATACATACAGACATACGTATACACAGAGCGCATACATACAGACACACGTATACACAGACCGCATACATACAGACACACGTATACACAGACCGCATACATACAGACACACGTATACACAGAGAACATACAGTCACACGTATACACAGAGCGCATACATACAGACACATGTATACACAGAGCGCATACATACAGACATGCGTATACACAGAGAACATACATACAGACACACGTATACACAGAGCGCATACATACAGACACACGTATCCACAGACCGGATTCATACACTTGTATACACAAAGCGCATAGAGACACTCATATACACAGAGCGCATACATACACACACGTATACACAGAGCATATACATACAGTCACACGTATACACAGAGCGCATACATACAGACACATGTATACACAGAGCGCATACATACAGACACACGTATACACAGAGAACATACATACAGTCACAAGTATACACAGAGAACATGCATACAGACACACGTATACACAGAGCGCATACATACAGACACATGTATACACAGAGCGCATACATACACACACGTATACACAGAGCATATACATACAGTCACACGTATACACAGAGCGCATACATACAGACACATGTATACACAGAGCGCATACATACAGACACACGTATACACAGAGAACATACATACAGTCACAAGTATACACAGAGAACATGCATACAGACACACGTATACACAGAGCGCATACATACAGACACATGTATACACAGAGCGCATACATACAGACATGCGTATACAAAGAGCGCATACATACAGACACATGTATACACAGAGCGCATACATACAGACACACGTATACACAGAGAACATACATACAGTCACATGTATACACAGAGTGCATACATACAGACACACGTATACACAGAGAACATACATACAGTCACATGTATACACAGAGTGCATACATACAGACACATGTATACACAGAGCGCATACATATAGACACACGTATACACAGAGCGCATACATACAGACACACGTATACACAGACCGGATACATGAAGACACACGTATACACAGACCGGATACATACACTTGTATACACAAAGCGCATAGAGACACTCATATACACAGAGCGCATATATACAGACACATGTATACACAGAGCATATACATACAGACACACATACACAGAGTGCATACATACAGACATATGTATACACAGACCACATACATACAGACACACGTATACACAGAGTGCATACATACAGACACACGTATACACAGAGAACATGCATACAGTCACACGTATACACAGAGCGCATACATACAGACACATGTATACACAGAGCGCATACATACAGACACATGTATACACAGAGCGCATACATACAGACACATGTATACACAGAGCGCATACATACAGACATGCGTATACACAGAGCACATACATACAGACACATGTATACACAGAGTGCATACATACAGACACATGTATACACAGAGATCATACATATAGACACACGTATACACAGAGCGCATACATACAGACACACGTATACACAGACCGGATACATAAAGACACACGTATACACAGACCGGATACATACACTTGTATACACAAAGCGCATAGAGACACTCATATACACAGAGCGCATATATACAGACACATGTATACACAGAGCGCATACATACAGACATGCGTATACACAGAGCGCATACCTACAGACACATGTATACACAGAGCACATACATACAGACACATGTATACACAGAGCGCATACATACAGACACACGTATAGACAGAGAACATACATACAGTCACACGTATACACAGAGTGCATACATACAGACACATGTATACACAGAGCGCATACATACAGACATGCATATTCACAGAGCGTATACATACAGACACATGTATACACAGAGCACATACATACAGACACATGTATACACAGAGCGCATACATACAGACATGCGTATACACAGAGCGCATACATACAGACATGCGTATACACAGAGCGCATACATACAGACATGCGTATACACAGAGCGCATACATATACACGTATACACAGAGAACATACACACAGTCACACGTATACACAGAGAACATACATACAGACACACGTATACACAGAACATACATACAGTCACACATATACACAGAGAACATACATACAGACACACGTATACACAGAGAACATACATACAGTCACACGTATACACAGAGTGCATACATACAGACACATGTATACACAGAGCGCATACATACAGACATGCGTATACACAGAGCGCATACATACAGACACATGTATACACAGAGCACATACATAAAGACACATGTATACACAGAGCGCATACATACAGACACACGTATACACAGAGCGCATACATACAGACACACGTATACACAGACCGGATACATACACTTGTATACACAAAGCGCATAGAGACACTCATATACACAGAGCGCATATATACAGACACATGTATACACAGACCGAATACATACAGACACACGTATACACAGAGCGCATACATATAGACACGCGTATACACAGAGCACATACATACAGTCACACGTATACACAGAGCGCATACATACACTTGTATACACAGAGCACATACATACACATTACATATATACACAGAGCGCATACATACAGACACACGTATACACAGCACATACATACAGACACATGCAGAGTGCATGCATGCAGACACATATACACAGAGCGCATGCATTCAGACACATGTGTACTCAGAGCGCATACATACACACACATGTATACCCAGAGCACACACATACAGACATACGTACAGTACAGACCAAAAGTTTGGACACACGTTCTCATTTAAAGATTTTTCTGTATTTTCATGACTATGAAAATTGTAAATACACACTGAAGGCATCAAAACTATGAATTAACACATGTGGAATTATACATTACACTTTACAAAAAGTGAGAAACAACTGAAAATATGTCTTATATTCTAGGTTCTTCAAAGTAGCCACCTTTTGCTTTGGTGACTGCTTTGCACACTCTTGGCATTCTCTTGATGAGCTTCAAGAGGTAGTCACCGGGAATGGTTTTCACTTCACAGGTGTGCCCTGTCAGGTTTAATAAGTGGGCTTTCTGGCCTTATAAATGGGGTTGGGAACATCAGTTGTGTTGTGCAGAAGTCTGGTGGATACACAGCTGATAGTCCTACTGAATAGACTGTTAGAATTTGTATTATGGCAAGAAAAAAGCAGCGAAGTAAAGAAAAATGAGTGGCCATCATTACTTTAAGAAATGAAGGTCAGTCAGTCTGAAAAATTGGGAAAACTTTGAAGATGTCCCCAAGTGCAATTGCAAAAACCATCAAGTGCTACAAATAAACTGGCTCACATGAGGACCGCCCCAGGAAAGGAAGACCAAGAGTCACCTCTGCTTCTGAGGATAAGTTTATCCGAGTCACCAGCCTCAGAAATCGCAGGTTAACAGCAGCTCAGATTAGAGACCAGGTCAATGCCACACAGAGTTCTAGCAGCAGACACATCTCTACAACAACTGTTAAGAGGAGACTTTGTGCAGCAGGCCTTCATGGTAAAATAGCTGCTAGGAAACCACTGCTAAGGACAGGCAACAAGCAGAAGAGACTTGTTTGGGCTAAAAAACACAAAGAACGGACATTAGACCAGTGGAAATCTGTGCTTTGGTCTGATGAGTCCAAATTTTAGATCTTTGGTTCCAACCACCGTGTCTTTGTGCGACACAGAAAAGGTGAACGGGTGAACTCTACATGCCTGGTTCCCACCGTGAAGCATGGAGGAGGAGGTGTGATGGTGTGGGGGTGCTTTGCTGGTGACACTGTTGGGGATTTATTCAAAATTGAAGGCATACTGAACCAGCATGGCCACCACAGCATCTTGCAGCGGAATGCTATTCCATCCGGTTTGCATTTAGTTTTATCATCATTTATTTTTCAACAGGACAATGACCCCAAACACACCTCCAGGCTGTGTAAGGGCTATTTGACCAAGTAGGAGAGTGTTGGGGTGCTACACCAGATGACCTGGCCTACACACTCACCAGACCTGAACCCAATCGAGATGGTTTGGGGTGAGCTGGACCGCAGAGTGAAGGCAAAAGGGCCAACAAGTGCTAAGCATCTCTGGGAACTCCTTCAAGATTGTTGGAAGACCATTTCCGGTCACTACCTCTTGAAGCTCATCAAGAGAATGCCAAGAGTGTGCAAAGCAGTAATCAAAGCAAAAGGTGGCTACTTTGAAGAACCTAGAATATAAGACATATTTTCAGCTGTTTCACACTTTTTTGTAAAGTGTAATGTATAATTCCACATGTGTTAATTCATAGTTTTGATGCCTTCAGTGTGAATGTACAATTTTCATAGTCATGAAAATACAGAAAAATCTTTAAATGAGAAGGTGTGTCTAAACTTTTGGTCTGTACTGTATACACAGAGCGCATACATACAGACACATGTATACACAGACCTCATACATACAGACATACGTATACACAGAGCGCATACATAGACACGTATACACAGAGCGCATACATACAGACACATGTATACACAGACCGCATACATACAGACATACGTATACACAGAGCGCATACATAGACACGTATACACAGAGCGCATACATACAGACACTCGTATACACAGAGCGCATACATACAGACACATGTATACACAGACCGCATACATACAGACATACGTATACACAGAGCGCATACATACAGACACATGTATACACAGACCGCATACATACAGACATACGTATACACAGAGCGCATACATAGACACGTATACACAGAGCGCATACATACAGACACTCGTATACACAGAGCGCATACATACAGACACATGTATACACAGACCGCATACATACAGACATACATATACACAGAGTGAATACATACAGATTCACGTATACACAGAGCACATACATACAGTGACACATATACACAGAGCACATGTCATGATTCCAGTGCAGGTTTGACCTGCACGACAGGGGTTAATGTGTTGATCCCAGTGCAGGCTCTGACCTGCACACCTGCGGTTTATTATTGTGGCCTCTTCTTGGTTCGGGGAGAGCTTCTTATAGCCCTGGGAAGCTCCAATCCCGTCAGTTATACTTTTGCCTTGGCTGAGTGTGTTGGACCCTGTTTGCCTGTGCCTTGTGCCTGTGTTCTCACTTGCTTGTATAGTTCTGACTCTGTTCTGTTTCCCGTTGTGATTTTGCCTCTCGATTCTGTACTGTGTATATGCTTCTCTGGTTTTCTGACTCCAGCCACATCCCTGACTATTCTTGATTAGCCTGCTCCTTGTGTACCGCGGTGCCTCTCACGTTTACCGACCTCGGCTTGTCTTGGATTTCGTCTCCCTCTGGTGTCCTGTCCTTTCCCTGGTGTCCGGTGACCCCCACCCCTGCTCCAGGGTCCCTGTAGCATCCTGCACTCATCTCCAGCTGCAGGATGCTAAGCCCCGCCCCCTGTGGTCACATGCCCACAGGTCCTGTCAGTACACTCACCACCCCGCGTTCTGCTCACTTCAGCTCCAGCTGTCAGAAGCTCCGGGATCTCACTGTCAGGGCTGCTGAAACCGCTGGTAAGTGCCCACCTGGCGGTTTCTCCTGATAGTTTCCCTTGATAGCACATACATACAGACATACGTATACAGAGAGCACATACATACAGACACACGTATACAAAGAGCGCATACATACAGACATACGTATACACAGAGCACATACATACAGACATACGTATACACAGAGCACATACATACAGACATACGTATACACAGAGCATATACATACAGACACACGTATACACAGAGCACATACATACAGACATACGTATACACAGAGCACATACAGACATACGTATAAACAGAGCGCATCCATACAGACACACGTATACACAGAGCACATACAGACACACGTATACACAGAGCGCATAAATACAGACACACGTATACACAGAGCGCATACATACAGACACACGTATACACAGACCGGATACATACAGACACACGTATACACAGACCGGATACATACACTTGTATACATAAAGCGCATAGAGACACTCATATACACAGAGCGCATATATACAGACACATGTATACACAGAGCATATACATACAGACACACATACACAGAGTGCATACATACAGACATACGTATACACAGAGCGCATACATACAGACACACGTATACACAGACCGCATACATACAGACACACGTATACACAGAGAACATACATACAGTCACACGTATACACAGAGCGCATACATACAGACACATGTATACACAGAGCGCATACATACAGACATGCGTATACACAGAGAACATACATACAGACACACGTATACACAGAGCGCATACATACAGACACACGTATACACAGAGCGCATACATACAGACACACGTATACACAGAGCGCATACATACAGACACACGTATACACAGACCGGATACATACAGACACACGTATACACAGAGCGCATACATACAGACACACGTATACACAGACCGGATACATACAGACACACGTATACACAGAGCATATACATACAGTCACACATATACACAGAGCACATACATACAGACACATGTATACACAGAGCACATACATAAAGACACATGTATACACAGAGCGCATACATACAGACACACGTATACACAGACCGGATACATACACTTGTATACACAAAGCGCATAGAGACACTCATATACACAGAGCACATGTATACAGACACATGTATACACAGAGCATATACATACAGTCACATGTATACACAGAGCGCATACATACAGACACATGTATACACAGTGCACATACATAAAGACACATGTATACACAGAGCGCATACATACAGTCATGGCCAAAAGTTTTGAGAATGACACAAATATTAATTTTTACAAAGTCTACTGCTTCACTTTTTCTAATGGCAATTTGCATATACTCCAGAATGTTATAAAGAGTGTATACAGTGACTGGAAGAACGACATCATCAGCTCCCAGAAACTGACCATGTACCGGAGTCTACAGAGAGACTACAGTCTGGCCCCATACCTGGAGAAACTCCCGGACCCCAGAGACCGCCAGATCCTGAGCCGGTATAGACTCAGCGCCCACAGTCTGGCCATCGAATCCGGCCGACACAGGCAGAACTACAAGCCCAGGGAGGAAAGACTATGCCAACACTGTGACCAGGAGGCCAGAGAGGACGAAACCCACTTCCTGCTACACTGCTCCAAATACTCAGCAGTGAGGGACACTCACTTCAGGAGACTCTCACATCTCTTCCCGGATTTCATCACCATGAAGGAGGAAGAGAAAACACATATCTTGCTGGGGGAAGAAGAGAGAGCAGCGGAGATAGCAGCGCGGTATGTGAGCGAATGTCATAGACTGCGAGAAAGAGAACTATGATATGCCATGGACTTCTATAGCCCCTACCCTGGATCTGCCCCCATCACCCCTCCCTATGCCATGGACTTTTATAGCCCCCACCCTGGATCTGCCCCTACTCAACATCCCTATCCCTATCCCCCTTTTGTACACTTGCTTTGGCAAAACTAATGTGTATTTAGTCCTGCCAATAAAGCTTCTTTGAATTTGAATTTGAGTGATCAGCTTAACAGCAATTACTTGCAAAGTCAATATTTGGCTAGAAAATGAACTTTATCCCCCAAAACACATTTCAACATCATTGCAGCCCTGCCTTAAAAGGACCAGCTAACCTCTTTTCAGTGATTGCTCCATTAACACAGGTGTGGGTGTTGATGAGGACATGGCTGGAGATCAATCTGTCATGATTAAGTAAGAATGACACCTGTGGCGCTTCCCACGGCTGTGGGGCGCCGGGACATGGCATAGCTTGCCTAGCTAGCCAATGCTCCCACGCCGCCAGTCCACGACGATGTGAGGCATGGGTCCCAGATGATGAGAATGTGGACCCACTGGACCACGGAGGGAGACCCGGGCCTGCCCGGACTAGGGAAGGGCAGCGACCGGGATCCGTGGCAGCTGAGCATGTGGGCAAGGTGGCGACCTGCAGGACTAGACAACACCGCACAACTTCAGGTAAGAAGAAACATAAAGTTTACTTAAAGAAACACAGTACATAAAACAGAACATAAGACCGGGCTCCCGATTCCGCACATCAGAGTAGGGTACACGACTGGAGGACATCACGGGTAGATGCAGTCCAGGGTTATCTGGCACGGGCATACTTGGACGGCCTCTCTCTCAGGCCTTAGGCGTAGCACAGGCTCAGCAGGAGAACATCAGACACCGACCTCAGACAGACTTCAGACGATGGCGGGGTCATCACGGGTTGATGAAGTCCAGGATCATCTGGCACGGGCATACTAGTATGGCCTCACTCTCAGGCCTCGGGCGTAGCACAGGCTCAGCAGGAGAACATCAGACACCGGCCCAGGACGAACGTCAGACGATGGCGGGGTCATCACGGGTTGATGAAGTCCAGGGTCATCTGGCACGGGCATACTAGGACGGCCTCTCTCTCAGGCCTCAGGCGTAGCACAGGCTCAGCAGGAGAACATCAGACACCGACCCAGGACAGACGTCATCACCGGGTAGACCAAGGAGGAACCGGCAGGACAGGCAGGTTGTCACGGCAAGTGACCAAGGCAGTCTCTGGGACAGGCAGGTTGTCACAGCAAGTGACCAGGCAGTCTCTGGGACAGGCAGGTTGTCACGGCTAGTGACCAGGGCAATCTCTGGGACAGGCAGGTTGTCACGGCAAGTGACCAGGGCAGGCAGGTTGTCACGGCAAGTGACCAGGCAGGCAGGTTGTCACGGCAAGTGACCAGGCAGGCAGGTTGTCACGGCAAGTGACCAGGCAGGCAGGTTGTCACGGCAAGTGACCAGGCAGTCTCTGGGACAGGCAGGTTGTCACGGAAAGTGACCAGGGCAGTCTCTGGGACAGGCAGGTTGTCACGGCAAGTGACCAGGCAGTCTCTGGGACAGGCAGGTTGTCACGGCAAGTGACCAGGCAGTCTCTGGGACAGGCAGGTTGTCACAGTAAGTGACCAGGCAGTCTCTAGACAGGCAGGTATATACGACCTGATATGGTGGAGCCTCCAGGTAGGCTGCAGTCGGATGGCAGATGATCGCTCCCAGGTGAGCAGGCAAGAGCCGGGGATCTCTGCAGATGATGTCCGAACTTCCGGATGGAGCTGCAGTCGGATGGCAGATGATCGCTCCTAGGTGAGCAGGCAAGAGCCGGGATCTCTGCAGATGACGTCCGAACCTCTGGAAGGAACTGCAGACGGATGGCAGACAGGCAAGCCGACAGGTAACAGACAGGTAACTGGAATCAGGAGCTGATGGCTGAAACAGAGTTAGACTGCACAGGAACAACAGGAACACGGATTGGATCTCAGAGAGTCAGGAACACAGACAGGAACACGGACTGGGTCTCAGGGAGTCAGGAACACGGACAGGAACATGGATTGAATCACAGGAACACGGACTGGAACACAGGCCTCGGACTCCGGACATCTGGCACTGATCAGCAGGCTCCGGACATCTGGCAATGATCGGCAGGATCCGGACATCAGGCAGGAAGGATAGGATCCGGACATCTGGAAGTGGTCGTCGGACATCGGACATCAGGCCATGGTCATCAGGCATAGGATCCGGACATCTGGCAGCGACCTGAAAAGGAACCCCAGCGGTCTGGTGCAAGCCCCGCCAGGCTCAACGGGAGCTGGCCGGGGATTGCACAGAGGCTGAGCACAGAGTAACAGAAACTCAGCACACACCGGACTCCTCCTTCCAAGATGAACTCAGGTTATATAGCAAGGATTCACAGTCACTGGCACAGGGTTCTGGACACAGCAGGATTTCAGGAACATAACACAGAGGACACAGTTCAGAAAGTCAGGTACAGGATGCGATCCAAGATCAGGGGTTCAGGTAATTAGACACAGCAGGAACAGGCCTGGATATACAGCCTCCAGGAACGGCGATCTGGGTAATCAGCCCCCAGCATAGGCGGAAACACAAGACACAATTCAGACATTCAGGTACCGGGTTTGATCCAGGATCAGGGAACAAGACACAGCAGGAACAGGGAATCAGCTCTCCAGAGCTGATCAACTTCAGAGCAGGAGCTGAACACACAACCACATACGGCTAGGTTCAGGGATTCAGTGTGGATTCAATGTGAAGCTCTGGCAACGCCCACTAGGGCTGGGGAACTTTATATATGAGCTGCTTCACAGCGATAGGCTGGAGCAGTAATTCTAGTAAACACCCAATCCACATAAAAGCAGGACAGGTGTGGGCCGCGCCCCCTATGCAGAGCCAGACAGCACAACACAGAGGGAACCCAACAATGGCTGCTGCCAACCACGCAGTAAGTCATGCACCACTGCAGAGGACTTTGCAAGCTACGGACGGCTTTCACAGCAAGTCAGGAACCGCACATGCGGGCGGTCATGCAAAGCAGCGGAGCCACTCACGCAAGTACGGGTACGCAGCAGAGCCGGGAACTGAGCAGCATCCATATAGGTAACAGACAACAGTATCCCAGCTGGTTAGGGGGAAAGGAGCAAAAGGGTTAATGCAAAAAACATGCAAAGTAACGCTGGAAAACAAAGTACAGACAATACCAGCGTTACAACACCACTGGACACTTTAAAAGGAGGCTGGTGCTTGGCATCATTGTTTCTCTTCTGTTAACCATGGTTATCTCTAAAGAAACACGTGCAGTCATCATTGCAATGCACAAAAATGGCCTAACAGGGAAGAGTATCACAGCTAGAAAGACTGCGCCTCAGTCAACAATCTATCGCATCATCAAGAACTTCAAGGAGAGAGGTTCCATTGTTGCCAAAAAGGCTCCAGGGCGCCCAAGAAAGACCAGCAAGCGCCAGGACCGTCTCTTAAAAGTGTTTCAGCTGCGGGATCGGGCTACCAGCAGTGCAGAGCTTGCTCAGGAATGGCAGCAGGCAGGTGTGAGTGCATCTGCACGCACTGTGAGGTGGAGACTCTTGGAGCAAGGCCTGGTCTCAAGGAGGGCAGCAAAGAAGCCACTTCTCTCCAGAAAAAACATCATGGACAGACTGATATTCTGCAAAAGGTACAGGCAGTGGACTGCTGAGGACTGGGGTAAAGTTATTTTCTCTGATGAATCCCCTTTTCGATTGTTTGGGACATCAGGAAAACGCCTCATTCGGAGAAGACAAGGTGAGCGCTACCACCAGTCTTGTCTCATGCCAACTGTTAAGCATCCTGAAACCATTCATGTGTGGGGTTGCTTCTCAGCCAAGGGAATCGGCTCTCTCACAGTCTTGCCTAAAAACACAGCCATGAATAAAGAATGGTACCAGAATGTCCTCCAAGAGCAACTTCTCCCAACCCTCCAAGAGCAGTTTGGCGATCAACAATGCCTTTTCCAGCATGATGGAGCACCTTGCCATAGAGCAAAGGTGATAACTAAATGGCTCAGGGAACAAAACATAGAGATTTTGGGTCCATGGCCTGGAAACTCCCCAGATCTTAATCCCATTGAGAACTTGTGGTCAATCATCAAGAGACGGGTGGACAAAGAAAAACCTAAAAAATTCTGACAAAATGAAAGCATTGATTGTGCAAGAATGGACTGCTATCAGTCAGGATTTGGTCCAGAAGTTGATTGAGAGCATGCCAGGGAGAATTGCAGAGGTCCTGAAGAAGAAGGGTCAACACTGCAAATATTGACTTGCTGCATTAACTCATTCTAACTGTCAATATAAGCTTTTGTTACTCATATGTTTGCAATTATTATATTTCTGTCTGTGATAAAAACATCTGTCAAACACACATAAAAACCAGAGGGCAGCAGATCATGTGAAAATAATATTTGTGTCATTCTCAAAACTTTTGGCCATGACTGTAGTGATGAGATAATACCCCGTATACAGTGCCATATACCACCATACATGTAGTAATGATGACGA